>JASKDV010014442.1:0-18787 GCA_032466395.1 Aegires albopunctatus | reverse complement strand
GTCTGATAGCCAGGTGCTAATTAATTAGGGGGGGGGCTTTAGTTGTGCGTTTGTCGTAATTTTTGTATGTGGGGGAGAAAGGTTGGCTGTGGATATGTTATTATGAATGTTTTGACCACATGCATTTGTTTGACATGAAGTGCAAACAAGTAAAATTAATAGATTTTTGCATTCAAAAACAAACAATAATTTGCATGAAATTACAAATACTTATAATGATTGAAAATTCCAGTTTGAGTCTAGACTCATATTTTCCATATTATAAGATAGCCACAAGCCTTTACACATAAAAAAATAAAATTCAGCTAAAATTTCTTCATTAATTGGAAAGATATGGACAGAAAATATGGTATGAAATTTAGAAAGATAAGCAAAAATAAGATTTTTGATGTTGGAAGTATTTTTCAGGGTAGATAGTCAGTTGAATCATATTATACTACAAAGACTGTAGGAAATCTCTAGAATATATCTATAGTAATTTGGATTAATTGAAACATTCGAGAAGTAAATAAATTGGTTGTTGAAGTTATTTTTAGTACTAAAAATCAATTTTAACCTGTTTCTTCAAAGCGGAACATATGTTGCCTTGGCGATTTTGAGCTACAGCGGATTATAGATAAAAACAGTGATTTCATCAAATTTTTGATTAAGGTCATTTTCAAACAATCAAATCTTTATCTTTCATAAAAACTAAATGTTACAGTTGAAATAAACACGTTTAATGATAGAATAGGAACTTTTTCTGTCCCCCATTTCATCAGATTCAATTACGACAATCAAAATTTTTGACAACTTTAGAAACAAATTTGAGACGTAAGTCAATTACCAAGCTGGACCACATGGGTATCAATAGAAAGATAACGCTTCACTGTGTTATTGGAAACCTATTACACAATACAGTGGAAACCATATTTAACAGGCCCAGGAATAACAGGGATTTGGCTATAACAGGGATTATTAAAATCTCCACTTTTATTTTCTCTTTATCTTCAGTAACATTTATCGGTTATAGCAGGGACCCATCAGGCCCCAATCTCTTTTAACAGGGATTCCGAGACGCACCTACGTAATAACGATGTAACTACGTAATCATAACCAGATAATTAAAGTGAAGTGATGGGGAAGGGGGACTGGATAGGGTGTCGATCCAATGAGCCGTCAAACGAGGAACACTGATAATACTGAATGTGAAAGCCAGGTAAACCGAAATCCACCAATCTTTGGGTATATATGTGTGTACCCGGGGGTGTAGGCTAGACCTGAAGCCTGCTGCCGCATGGTCTGTTAGTGTTAACCAACAAGTAAAGTAGGACTAGGCTATGCTCGTGAGACAAAGAGCAGTGTGTCAGTACAATGGTCAATGACAATGAACACGCACATCAAATGATGAACAGCGAAGTGAGTGGGAGCTAGCCTGATCGTGTTGCGCTGTCTTACTCTTTGTCTTAGTCATAACATTTCCACTTCTACTAGCCTGGGCCTAGTGTCCAGTGGCAGTTGCACAATACTCACTCATGTCTTTTCACTAATTACACATTCATTATCATCTTTCCTGCCCGTAATGATAGCAATAATGACGATGTTTGCTGATTTTCCTTGAATATCTGATATAACAGGGATTTTGCTTTGGTCCCACCATCCCTGTTATATCAGGTTTCCACTGTACATGGATAGTTCTTGAATAGAACTTCGATTTCATGTAAGTTACGTTGTGATCCACCGTGTTGTTGAGACAGGGGGTGGAGCCAAATGTAAGCTAATCAAGGTAAATCGCCTCTGCTGAACAAGAAGAAAAGTGCTTTGTCTTGTCTGATGTAAAATTATATAACTTAGCCTATGTTAAAGATATAGTGTTGATTTTCAATGAGAAGTAAGATATTGTAATATACTAAGTGTACGCACAATTTATTGGAAATCGGTCAATAGAATCAACAGTTACTTAGTGTCTGTTTATTCGTCCGTCCTCGAAACTGGTGAAAACGACTTTCCATCTTTGATCGCCATTTTCTAAAAACTTGGTTTTCTGACCTATCCCCATTATACTAGTCATATCTTTGTAATATAAAGTCTGATCTTCATAAACTTGGTATCATATTAAAGTGCAGAATTTAGGCTTTCTTGTGATACTCAAAACTAAAAACCCATAAATGCGACATATATATTATGTTTCAATTTGAAGAAGCAGGTCACAATTAAATTTTTTTTTTAATTTTATAGCTTCGGTTTTATTTAATATTGATAATTTGTTAGCTCATATCAGACATATGTCATATATAGACAATAGACATGTCAGGTCAGTTTAGATACAAATGAAGTATTAACAAGTGGAGTTTGGGCTTCTTCACCTGATAATAGTATGTATTCAAAATTTCAATCACAATTGGGTTGTTCACATTATTAACAGTTACTTTTATTTTTGGACATCCTTTACATTTTACAAAACGAAATTATGCATAAAAATATTTTAAAAGAAATTACCTAATCCATATTTGAATTCAGAAGCAAATCAGCAGCCCAAACATTTCATAAAGCAATGCACAAAAAATTCCTTTTACAGTGAATACGCACTGTTTCATTTTTATACTTTTGTTTAAATTTCAGTTACCTTATCAAATTATATGTACTTCAGTGGTGGCTGTCAGCCATTGTTATAATTTAACATGAAAAATAAACCCTGTCTTTCATCAGTCTTTCTTTGTTTATATTTTGTTTTTTGCAGTTGCAAGTACTGTGGACAACAGCTGAGGAAACAGCAGTCATTGCAGAAACATGAACTGGCCCATAGGAATGGAACAATATACAAGTGTCGCTTCTGTAATTACCACTCAATATCACGAGCTTTTATGGAAGGACACGAGAGTCTGCACACCGGAGAGAAGCCGTTTAAATGTAGCTACTGTGATCATAGAACTCGATATGAAGTTGACTTAAAAAAACATCAAAAGGTACATTTTCCTACGAGAAACTACAAATGTCATCTGTGTCCTTTCCGGTCAAAATGGAGGGCTGGACTAAACAAGCATCTTCTCACTCATTCCAGTGCCCGGGATTTTAGCTGCTATTTGTGTGATGCAAGTTTTAAGAGAAAGGGGGGATTGAAAACTCACATGACCCTCCACTCTTCTGAGAAGCCGTTTAAATGTAATAAATGCAACTACACATGTCGAATACTATCTATGTTGAGGATGCATGAAAAGTCTCATTCAGACATCAGAAACTTCATTTGCGCTTATCCAGGTTGCCCTCAAAGATGTAAGACAAAATCAGATTTAAATAAACACTCAAAAGTTCATTCTGAAACTTTTGATTTTCATTGTAACATGTGTGAGAAGTCCTTTAAAACCAGACATTCTTTGCGATCTCATGTTCAGCGTCATAAGTCAACTGGACTTGAGTTTTCTTGTACAGTATGTGGCAAGAAATTGAGGACTCGCTTTGGACTAAGGAAGCATTTGACCCAACATTTTATGGAGAAGAGACACATTTGCCCTATATGTGGACATAAGTTTCACTCACTTAATAACATGAAAAAGCACATGGAAGTCCACGGTGATGATAGAGAGATTGGTTGTCCAGTGTGTAAATTTAATGGGAAAGATGTCAGTACTCTACTTGCTCATATTGGTCAGATGCATGGCCATGACTACACTTATGTTTGTGAGCTTTGCCATAAACCATTTTCCACCATCCAAAAAGTGAAAAAACATGTAATGCGTTGCCATAACCAGAAGAAGAGCAAAGATGTATATGAATTTATTTATGACCAAAAGTGTTGTGAAAGGCAGTCATCAATTGGACATATGGAATGTGCTCCTAGTGATACAGAGCATGTTGTGGATGAAAATACTTCAAATTTGAAAACGAATAACACATATAATGCCTATTTCCCTTCTGACCAAGTAATGGATATGGAGCCTTCAGAATCAGACATGCCAGCAAGGTCAAATGATGTAGGTGCAGCTTTTGATGGTGCCTTACGCACCAGTGCATATAATGAAACAATGAATAATAGCTATAAATCTGTAAGCCCACAGCTGGAAGATAAAGCTCTTGATTTGAGTACTAGTGGAGAGAACCAAGGCACTGCTAAAAATGTGAAGCCATTTGTTATCAAGCTGGAAAGACTTTCAGATGAAGAAGTCGCATTGCAGAAGCTTATAAATGACGCTCCAAATAATTCAAGGCTTGTTCATCATACTGTAGAGATAGAAAGGCCATCAAAGATTATTAGAATTGGTTCCATTGCCAATGTTGGGGTTTGTCTTGCTGGAAAAGAGTCTGGCATTCAGTTTAACATGGATAAACGTGGTAAAAAACCAAAAAAATGGTTCATGAATGTTGAATATATGTCCATGGAGGATGCCGATAAAATGAAGAAATATTTGACAAAAAAGTCTTCATCAAATGACCTTGGCAGAAAAAGAAAATCTAGATCATCTCCAAGATCTAAAGACATGGCCGACAAAAGGAATAAAGCAGTGTCAACATCTGTTTCTGATATAAGAAGTAAAAAGGAGAAGAAACTTGCATCATCATTATCTGCGTCTGAAAATTGTGATAGACGGAAAATAAAAATGCTTTCATCCAAAGATTTAAAGAAAAGGAAAAAGGTCTCCTCATCTGTACAAGAAAGTGGTGATGATATTGCAAATGACCAGTCTTTTGCTTTGAGAAAGATAGCTTTGAGAAATCCAAAGAAAAGAAAAGTAGAGAAAAAATTACAAAAATCCACCACAAGGAAGAAGACTTCAGGAAAATTTAAAAGGACTTATCCCGATATTGTTATAGAGAGACCGCAAGATGATTTAGAATTTCCTTTGGAAAACCTTGATGTGCGAGTTAAATGTGAGCGACTCAATCCTGATGAACTAAATCAAGATAACCCAATATCTCAAGTACATTCCTACCCTCTCATGTTAAATGACGTGAGAGCAAAGACAGCAGAAAATAATGCCATGCCTATTGTTAACAAGACTGTTAGTGTGAAGCTTGAGCAAATTAATCTCCAGGAAGTAAGTGATGGTTCCTTCAGAGTGGAAAATACAAACCCAACGAATAACATCTCCTGTCAGTCAGCAGATGTTTCTTTAAATGAGTCTATGCATTCTAGAAAAATTAATCAATCATTTAAAAAGGCAATGAAAAGAAAATTGTCCATAGCTAAATCTCCTCATAATTCAAGTTCTAGAGAAGATCCATCAATGAGGGCCAATTTGGATTCTAGCAAAAGTTCGCCAAAAAGCCCAGGTGAAAAGAAGAGAAAAAATTCTAAGAAAAGAAAGACAGATAAAGCCTTTGTTGAAGAATCACATATAATAGAAGACATTATGGACAGTCCCTTTCAAATTTCATGGAGAACTATGAAAAAAATTGACAGTTTGCCATCACATCAGAGAGGACATGAGGAGCAAATATCTGTCAATGCCTCAGATAATTTTACTAAAAATAGCACAGTTTCAGAGATACCATCCATAGATAACCCAAGTGAACTGAGGCCTCAATTGATAGACAGTTCATTTACCTCACCATTAAAACATAATGGAAATCCCTGTACTGTTCAAGTTGAAGACATTGCAAATGTCTGTAAAAATTCAGGATGTCATATCAACTTAAATGAATCCTTAAACTTGAAGGACCTGGATAATGGTTCAGTTTGTCACTCAAAACATTATGGACATACTCCTTCTTCTCAGTCCAGGCGAATTATAACTTTGGATGAATTTGAAAATGAATATAAGAAGAAGAAAAAGCTGGTGGCAAAATTAAACATTGTATCCCAACCCCAAAATTCTTTGTTGGAACCCCAGGCAGTTCCTCCTAGTCAAGGTATAGAAATGCCCAAAGAAATTGAGATGAATCCTTTGAAAGGCAAGAGAAGATTAATATTGAAACTTACAGATGTTGCAAAATCAAAAAAGAAGAATAAGAAAAAACTCATACCAAAATTGAACATTGTTTCTCCACCTCAACATTCTGTAGCAGAACCTAATAGTCAAGGCGTATTGATATCCAAAGACAATGGCAATGAAATGCAGTCTGTTTTAAAAGATTCATGCACTACTTTTCAGAATCAGCAAGGCAAGCAATCAAAATGCAAAAGAGGAGCAACCTCGAACTCTGCAGCTAATATAAAATCATCCGAAAAGAAGGAGAAGAAGAAGAAGAAAAAAGAATTAATTTCAAATTTAAACAATGTTTCTCAACCTCAGGCAGTCCGTGCTAGTCATGCTTCAGAACAACCCAAAGACAATGGAATGCAATTTGTACTGGAAGATTCAAGTACTACTAGCACACCTGTTCAAAACAGACCTAATAAAGACAAAAGAGGAGGAACTTTGAAATGTGTAGGTGAAGCAAAATCTCCAGAAAAGAAGGAGAAGAAAGAATTAATAGCAAAATGGAATAATATTTCTCAACTGCAAGATTCTTTGTCTGAACCAGAGGCAGTGCCTACTTGTCAACGCACAAAAATAAACAAAGACATTGAAATTAAAGATTCAAACACTCCTGTCACTCTTGCTCTGGCTAAGCAAGCCAAGCCATCAAAAGGCAAAAGAACACCGACTTTGAAATGTGGAGACAATACCAAATCACCAGAAAAGGTGCACTTTAAAAAGAAAAAAAATTCATCTGAAGCATCTACTGTATCATCAACCCCAGTTAGTAAAAGAAAAAGTCATGAAGCCAACTCAAAAATGAAAACAAAAGTAAGTAAAAAGGAAAAACTCTTTGTATCTTTGTTTCCAACTTGTTCTAAAAAGCCAAAGGAAACTGCTGGTAGTAAATGTAATTTGAGAAAGAATGCTAAGATTAAAGGACTCTTTTCTGAGGATACTTGTGCCATGTACAAGAATTCAGATCATCTAACTGATGATACAATTCTAGAATTTTGGAAGATGGCTTTTGAATGTTTAACCAATGAAGTAACTGTGAATTTGTTTGACTATAGAAAAGGGCAGATTTTCTATAAAAGGGAATCTTGTGATGAATACGTTGCTTATCAAAACAATATAGATGCAAATGAATCAAATACAATTTTTGTTAAAGATGGAAAAGAAGATAATCTAGTATCAGCATTAGGTGATGGCTTTACTTATGAAAATAATAATATCACTGATGCTAATATTGGAATATCAGGGAACCATTCATTGAGTGTTGAATGTCATGACCAGACTCTTTCATCTAGTCCCAAACCTCTTAATGTGATAATAAACAAAAATGGCAATGAAATTACTTCTCCATTGCATCATCTATGCCTTGTTGAGAATGAAGAAATAAGCGTATCAAGTGAAATTGGTATTAATGTCGAAGATCAGTCGAGTGTTTATCTTGAAAGTGAACCTGTAGTTGAAGAGAGTAGAAGTGAAACCTTATCCAAGGAAAAGATGCCAGTTAAACATTCTGATCTGTCTAGCACTGACCTTCAAAGTAGAGAACCTGAAGTTTCATTACCTTACTCAGAAACAAAGCAGCAGCAGGATGCCTCACAAAATCTTCCTTCATGTGAACAGCAGAATATTTTGCCTGTTCTCTTTGGAGGCAGTCAACAGTTAATAGCACCTTCAGGTGATTGTGAAAGGAAACAGGTAAATGAAGTTGCTTTTGTACTTGCAAATGAAGGAGGAGCTGAAGAAGTCTTTTCTCACATTGAGAACGTAGAACCCAAGGAAATTTCACCTGTTCATTTGCCCAACCATGAGCAACAAGGGGCTATCACAAGCTCTAATATCGAAGCCGGATTAAACTTAAAATCTTTTGGCATGAAACAGGTAAAGGAGGAAGATCAAAATGAAGCTGCTTCTGATACAGATATAACTGATGATTCAAAAGGATATATGTTGCTTCTCTATCCAGAAGGTGATCATCAAAGTAGGTCTATATCATCATATTTAGGTATTGAAGGTGATCTTGAATTTTCTAGTTGTAAAGATGTTGAAGAAAACAAAGCTAAAGAAGAGTGTCAGGCCATCATGTATCCCAGCTCAAGTGCATTTGAAAGGGCTGAATATAACCCATCCACTTTTGGCAATTCACTAAAGGCAATGGACAAAGGTGTACCCAGTGTTAAAAGTCTTTCTAGCCAAGGTGCATCTTCAGATTTCTGGCGGCACCACAGTAAACTCCTTCATAACCTTTTCTCAGCCCCTCAAAATAAAATAACCTCAAGGTATTTAAAGTCACATCTAAGTAAAAGAAAGTATTTGCCCTTACCAAAGAATTACTTTATGGATAAAAGCGGAAGGACATGTATGACAAAATTCAATTGTAAGAGTGATTCAAATTCAGGAGTTGGTGCAAAAGTTTCTTTTTTTGAATTACAGGAAGAACAACCAATTAAGCATGGACCAAAAAGAGACTTAAATGTGAAAAAAGACAAGAAAGGAGCCAGAAGGCAAATCCAGCCTGTCAGTATGACGGAGAAATCTGTATCAGTAGTATCACCCACATCTGAACAGTCTGATGAAAATCACACTTACATTAAATCACTTGTAGTTTCTGCCGAAGTTTATGAACCCATGGATAAATGTCTCCAGGGAGAGACCAATAATGAAAACAGTGTCAGCATCCCTCCCAATATATTAGGTGTGGATGAAATAGATGACGAACTCACCAACAGTACATCTGATCCATTTCTTTGTCCTGTCAAAGATGATAAGTCAGATAACGAGCTAGTAAGCTTTCCTCAAACAAATGACTTAGACCAGATACCGAGTTGCTCATCGTACACTCCACATAATGATTCTGAAACTACTAATTCTCGGTCTGCTATTGCTACAACTCCAGAAGTTTACCTGGATCAAGACCTTCCATGTATCCTTGGAGATGATGCTGTTGAAAATAGGACAAGTCTATTGGAGTCGGGAGTTCTTCCACCATCAGATGATATTTGTCCTTTGCCAGATGACTTTTTCAGTGATCTTACACCCAAAGTCAATTCATTGTGAGTTAGATGAAGATGAATCTGTTAGGTCTAGTAAAGACCCATTGTACATATTAATTAAGTTATCGATATTAAGTTATTTTGATAGGACTTTATTTATTCCAAGAATGGCAATTGAGTGGGCAATTAGAAAATATTGAAGTTGAAAATCCTTTTATTGATAAATAACTTTCTTAACCTTGGAAATTGGACACACAGACTAGAAGAAATCTGTTGAGAAAATGTAAAATATAAAGTGTTAATTCGTCTCAGTATGTGTATTTTTTTCAAAAACAACAAATAAATATTCATAGTATCTTTAAAAAAATTAGAAATTGTGAGATACAAATTCGTACTTCTTTTATAGACAATGCTAAAAATCTCATATCCTTTATCCGCCGGCTGCTGCCTATTTTTCAAGGTGTATTTGGCTAGGGCGAGAAAAAAATGTAAATGTGCTACAAAAGCCGGCGATCTATTTGAACGCAGTGCCTACAAAAGACGGCAAAAATGAGTATTTCGTGCCTTTTTAAAGCCAATAGCGTCTTTCCGGGTTATGTGACAATTGTCAAACCTCTCTGACTTAATAGGCATAAAATATATTCAAAGCTCAGATGTTAAATGGAACCCATTTGTCTGGCCCTGCTGAAAATTGACTAGACTTTGTTTGTAAATGACATCTCCCCGCTTCATTTTCCTTAGTTGACAATTGCTTTTTTGTGGTGTCAATAGATGTGTTGAATGACCCGCACAAGTTTATTTTTTTTAATTTAAAGCAAGAAGAGAGATAGTGGTTTCGATATATAGTCCAATTCTCCGATTTTGGACTTACGCATAATGCTTGCGACACCAACGATATGTTTTTATAACCATTGCATGGGAAACATAAAACTTAAAGAAGGAATTTCTGTTATTTTATGCTATAATTGATTGAAAAAATATAGCCATACTGAGACAAAATGAAAAATAAGTTGTGCTTATAAAGTTATCTAAAAAAATACAGGCAATAAATTGACGAAGGTAAAGTATTAAAGATAATACAGTAGTAACCTGTTAAACTGAAATTGAAATGCAAGAGACTGTTGCTTTTATTAAGGTTTAAACAAAGTTGCTAGCTGGATAAAAGGTATGTCAAACTTGCTTAACAGTTTTATTTTCTTCGTGGTAATTTTCACCATTGTGTTCTCAAAATCTTCTCTCTGCCATGCAGCATTCTTGTGAATCTTATTTGTTGACAACGATGAGTTAGAGATGCCTTGTTTCCGACAGATATCAGTTTTGCTCATTTTTTTTCCCTTCGATCTCTTTAAAGTCAAGTGAGTGTGCGTTTATTTTATTATAGAAATCTTGTATCTCTATGCGATGCACAATGCAAAACGAATGAATTGAGTACCATAGGCCTATCCTTGAGACCTATTGCCAACATGCGATAATGCTTCGCGGACTTCTCCGCACACTTCTCCGCACACTCTACTCAGCCAGTCATACTCTGCTGCCTACAGGAAGAGTGGCACAGTGGAAGCATGCTTGACCCTAAGATTGACCATCAATGTAGTAGAAGAAGTAGGCCAAAAGCATATTAGATCTTCACTTTTTGGTTGGCCATGGAGGACCAGTCAAAGATGATAGGTCAGATAATGAGCTAGTAAGCTTTCCTCAAACAAATGACTTAGACCAGATACCGAGTTGCTCATCGTACACTCCACACAATGAGTCTGAAACTGCTAATTCTCGGTCTCCTATTACTACAATTCCAGAAGCTTACCTGGATCAAGACCTTCCATGTATCCTTGGAGATGATGCTGTTTAAAAAAGGACAAGTCTATTGGAGTCAGTTCTTCCACCATAAGAGGATATTTGTCCTCGGCCAGATTATTTTAGTTTAGCAGTACTAGATCCCCTGACACTTCCGATTTATTGCAAATTTGATGACAATAATGTATGGAGAAAAATGAAACACTTTCGATTTCTTTTCAGTTTAGCCATTTTCAGATTGACAGGTTTCTATTGTGCTTGTTAAAGGTTTGGTCATACTCTATGCTCTTTGTGGTACCATTGCGCAGTGGCTAACATAGTCTAAATACAGTTTGACAGTGGGCTTGTTCTTTTGCTTTGCCTTACATTAAGTCATTGGGAAAGTCTCCTTACTCAAAATTCCTCAACCACATGACGGGCCTTAAAGTGAGATCGTGATCTGTGACAAATGAAATAGATGTCTGATTTATATATATATTTATAATGCCACTAAATGTTCCTCTTCATGCCAAAAAAAAACAAACCAGGATTTGTTCTGGTTCTCTGGGCCACATTGACCTATGGGGAATTTACTACTTACATAGGGCCTTAAGTTTTGTGTATAATCGCACTTTTTCCTTTGTATATATTGATTTGTTTATTCCCTGTCAGATGTAATGAATGTATAAAGTGAATATGATTTAGCTATCTATATGATGTATACATAACATGTATTATAATGTGTAAGACTGAACTGTGTCCAGATCTTGGTGATGACAGTCTTCCTTTTTGATTAGGTTTGATTCGACCTAAATCTGTTTCGTAGCCTTAAATCTCGTTCTTTCCTAGATTTAAAGTTCGAAAAGGGCCAGCAATATTTCAGTGTTGCATTTTTAAAAAGCATGGCATAACTAATACTAACAAGACTTGTATCATATCTCTGTACCACTGTCAAATATTGATTTGTTTATTCCCTGTCAGATGTAATGAATATATAAAGTGAATATGATTTAGCTATCTATATGATGAATACATAACATGTATTATAATGTGTAAGACTGAACTGTGTCCAGATCTCCAAACGTGGCTAATGCGCATCAAAGCATAAACCAAGCAATCAATGAATCAAGCACTATTGATGAACATTATTTTTATGCAATGATCAGGATGGAAGTGACACTTCCACAAAGCCTTGACAACCGCATCTTTATCTACAATATCGTAATCGTCCATACTTCTTGGTGATGACAGTCTTCCTTTTTGATTAGGTTCGATTCGATCTAAATCTGACATTATCTTTTTCGTAGCCTTAAATCTCGTTCTTTCCTAGATTTAAAGTTCGAATAGGGCCAGCAATATTTCAGTGTTGCATTGTTGAAAAGCATGGCATAACTAATACTAACAAGATTTGTATCATATCTCTGTACCACTGTCAACCTGCTCCCCCCCTCCCCCATCTAACATCCTTCCAATCTGGCTCTATCAAACGATCTTATAGTCAAGGGGTTGGTCACCTTTGCAGAATTACTCTTATGCGATCTCTCTCTCTCTCTCTCTCTCTCTCTCTCTCTCTTTCTCTCTCTCTCTCTCTCTCTCAAAACAAAACTCATTTTCTGAAAGTTGGAGAATAGTTGCAACTTAAATATCAAAGAGAATCGTTGAGGTGTATATGTAAGAATTATTGAGTTCAGTTCAATATTGACATTAATATTTGAACTTTGATTAAAGTTTGCATACATCTTGACTAGATTTATATAAACAGGCCGAATTGATAAGCTTAATAAAATCAAGGTTTTCGTTCATGTTTATTAATTGGGTTGCCCAGTGCTAAAAATAATTGTTTATTAAAAGCCTTTTGCATAATGCTTTGCTGTGAATTGACCACAGATTTGGAAATGGCCACAGCTCGGCTCCAGTCATGGTTATGAGTCCTACATATGTGCCACATTTGCCAAATGGCTGTTTATTGTAATAATGTAAATTACTTTATTGTTATTGATGCACTTTTTCCTTATGATGCTTCTTTTTAATAATGTTGTCAATCTCTACATCAGAAAAATCTTTCCATAACAAAAAGAAAAACAAACTCAGAAACATTTTTATTTAATTGTGATAAAAGAGATACTTTAACTTTAATGGATCTCATTAAAGAATATTGTTCTTATTGGAAATATATTATTGCCTTACACCAAGCATTATTCTTGCCAGTAGCTAAAAATAGATTAAGTTTTAGGCTGTCTTGCGCAACTTTTGGTTGCTTCCCATTTTCAGTGCAAGTTTTAGGACAACTTGTGAAGCAGTTTCAATGAAACCATTGATTAACACACACATAGTTAAGACAAAAAGAGATTGTTGTCACTTGCTCTCCCTTTTTCTCCTTTTTTTGTTTGCCATATATTTTTAAAGTTTGTTTTGTGTTTGTTAGCAGTCATTGTTTTGTTGGGTTTTTTTTTTTTTTATGATCTTGTCATCATGTCTTTTACTTTTATTTGTCTTCAATTCACATTGCAGCCATATTTTGTTCAAAAGAAAAGAATGTAAATTTGATTTCTACCTTCTCAAAATAAACAGGCAGACACAATCATATTGAATATAGCTACATCACAATCACAGGGTCTTACTCTTAATATATTCTTAGTAATTTTATGCTGGCCTTAGTGTGATAAATAGTATATTATTATTATATACTGGTAAATATATATATTATATTTATAAAATATAGAAACACTTAGATCAATATATATTGAACCACAACTTTAAAGTTTCGTGTCTATAGACACTCCTCAGCTGGTGATATTTTTCAATTGATGCTTCTTGTGGTGTCAAGTGTCAGCATGAAGAATATATTTCTCTTCTATAGTTCAATGATGGTTTACATTGGGTTATTTGAATTTTTTCTTCCTTGCAAAGAGCGCAATGCTTACTGGGCCGGAACATAATAAGACCTCAAAGAAACTAAGTGAACATATTTGGAATTTAAAAGAAAATAATATCAATTATAAATTGAAATGGGAAATTATAAAACAACTTAGACCATGCACACCGGCATGTGTTATAATTACTATTATAAATATATATATATACACACGGATAAAATAATAAAGAATTGTTATGATTTACTGCTATAATATTATTTCGTCTAGATCCATGTTCCTAGACGGCCTGAGGAGTCTAGGAATATGGATCTAGAAGAAACAAGGTTGTAGCGGTAAATCATAATAATTCTTTATTATTTTATCAATAATGAGCTCCCATTCATTATATGGTTAAGCACCGTGATTTTTGTCGATATAATAGTCTATGCTTAAAAATATCTTTTCATTATTTTTTAACTCTCAATCTAACTCTAAGGGCAATCAATCCTATAAACTACTATAATCTTAAAGTTTTGTGAATTAGAGAATCCATATTTTTTTTAGAAAATGGGAAATTATCTGTAAGAAACAGTCTTGTTACTGTAAAATGTTAACCCATTGCTAAAAATAGAAATGTTCAGTTTGTAGAAGTGCACAGCTCAATACATGTACATGTACTTAATCTATACAGTTGTAGTTGAAGGCTTATTATTGGGAAGCAGTGAGCAGTATTCTCACCTCGGTCTGTAACTGTAGTGTAACATCTCGTAAGATTTTATGGAGAAACAAATTATTAGACCTCATACTTTACAAGAAATGTTCAGAAGAAACACTAAAGACGTTGCTCCCATTGACGAACCAATAGTAGTAGTAGTAGTAGTAGTAGTAGGCTACCACTACCAGCAGTGCTAAAATCATTGCCTGACATCCTGGAACAGAAGACAATATAGCTCTAGAAGTGGATAGAGAAACCTTGAAAGTACTAGTCAAACAGCTGATTAAAAGTAAAAGCAGCAAAGTGGTAACACTCACTCACTGTTATTACTGTTAAGACAGGAGCAGTAAATTATAATTATTTATTTGTTATCATTTAATTATATGTATTAGTATTATTATTATTATTATATTATTATTATTATTATTATTATTGTTATTGCTCTTATTTACTATCAATTTTAATGTTCTAATTTAATGTAGGAGGTGCTTATATAGGGCATATATACGGCCTATATATAAGCTCCAACTCTAACCCCACCTCTCACCTTATATAGGCCATACGTTTTTTTATAGCTCAGAGATGACTTGAACTGGAGAGTTCACTTGCCTTTTTAGCAGGGTTTCGTTTTCATGCTAGTCTTCATTCATTCGAATCAGTTCACTATGATCATTATTTTAATGTTGGTGTACAAGTGTGTTTGATTATCAGCTTACGCATTACAACAAGGCACCGTTTTCCAGACTTTCAATTTCAATGAGTTTATTTTAAAGACTTCTACGTCTATGAATTGAAACTTGGTCGATTCATATTTTCATCTAGGAGTAGATAAATAGATACCTAGATCTATAAACATAAAAAAACATATTCCATTGCAAGGATTTTGCACTGATTTATATATAATATATATATTTTGTTTATTTATTAGCTGTTTGAAATTTTAGGTCGTTATAATTTTTATTTTTTTTATTTATTCGTGATGTAGGCTTAGTCTGGCTCTATCAATGATAACAAATCTTCGCTATTCACGATTAATTCCTTCGATCCCTCAGTCTCGTTCTTTTTGCCCTTGGCTTTTCTGGTGAGTACATAATGGATGTATATTTTGAATTTTAAAACACTGCCCCTCTTCTTTGGCAATACCACATGACACTGCAGTCAAAGTGATAATAATATCTCTTATTTGTTTCCAGTGGTAGTGGTACACGCAATGCTAAACACTTGATACTGTGTACAGTAGCCTATAACATCATCAAAGGCGTGTTCTCTCTAAGACTGAGAAAGAGTCCATTGTCTGGATATCGACAGGTGACCAACTTTATGTAATAATAGCTGTTGACTGACCGTCAGCGAGAACAAAATTGCCAGGCGGGGGCGGGAATTTATAATCTTAAAATACATGTACATGTAGGACCTATTGAATTTGAAATTAAACTGACTGTCAGAGACAGAGAAAGAGAGAGAGGAGTTTGCTGCCAATGGACATCTATTTCTAGCTTGCTCTTCCTAGACAAAGGAAGAACTTAACTAAAATGGCTGGCTTGGACCAATGTATGGCAGTATATTATAAGGTGAGATTGAGGGGTAGAGCCTATATATATAAAGTCATTCTTTCATGTAATGACCATTATGATTTTATGTTATGATCATCATTATTGTTATAAGTGTTATTTGATTTTGTAATGATCATTATTCTTGTCAGGTTTTTATTTCATGTTATGACCATCATTTTTGTTGTGTTCTAATGTCACAACCTCTTCTAAGAGTAATATCCTATTCTTTTTATTCTAAGAGTAAGGGTTTATTTTAAGTGTTTATTGTTTGCATTTGCAATTTTTGAAAGGGACGGAAATGTCAAGGATTACATCTTTTCAGCCTCCTACTCCTACTTCTTATTTCTCCTAGAAGTAAAAAATTAAGAAAAAAGAATTAAACAAATGAAACTTCACCTTTCTTCCCAACATAATATTAATATAAATTAATTCAAAATTCTTTGCAAATCATGATTCTTTTAATTTTAAACAAATTTTACTGTTGAAAACTAGTAAATAAGTCAATAATATTAATAATATTTTTAGGCTTTCACCTTACTCTTTGTCTCTAGTCAATATCCGACCACAAAAAAGTCGTTTGCAATTATCATTTTAGTCCATTCATTATGTTTTATTATTCAAAACAATGATAAATTCAATTGTCATAGTTTCTGGTGATGTTTTGCCTATGATTTCATCTCTTTTTTGATTATTTGTGTAAGAAAATGTTTACTATGACTTTTTTATGATAAACATTCTGAATGACTGCAGATGTTTTGGATTTGGTGACTTTCACTACAGAAAATATTTAGAACTTTCTGGAATAAAACAATTTTTCATGAATCCAGGACTTGGGTAAATAATTTGAGGAATAGGTTGTGAAAGGATCTGAGTTCAAAGTAATATTCGTGTAGTTTACAGTGTGACAAGTAAAGTAAGTAAGCCTGTGAGTACAAATCAACTAGTGAAATCTTGAAGAAATGTACATTTTAAAATAACACATCTTTCAAGGTTTACATATTAACTGCACCAAACCTATTCTGTGATACTCTAGAGAGTATCAAACCCGCGTTCCATAAGCTTTTGATTACTAGCACAATAATGACACTAAATTGGTTCACTAAAGCAATTCTTGTTTTGTAACTGAATAGACCTTTCTGAACTTAATTTCAAAGTAAGCTAGATGCAAGGGAAGAATAGATATATTATAATGAACGGAAATCTAGATTTACATCAAATCTTGATCAATTACTTAGAAATAAAACCTTGAAACAATTTTAAAAAATAAAAAATAATAGTTACTACAGGGCACTCACTAAGTGTACCTTCGGCTTCTAGGTGTTCTCTGTATCGCGACGTACAGCGAGGAGAGGACGCGTCATGCTTAATTTTCATCGGCTAATGGGAAACAATCCTCGACGGCCTTGACTAATGTAGTGTACGTCGATATTGTCTCAACGTTCAGGAAAGGTGTAAATTCTTGGCTATGGGTGTACGTGTACAACGAGATTGTGTGTGTGTGTGTGTGTGTGAGAGAGAGAGAGAGAGAGAGAGAGAGAGAGGGGGGGGGGGCGTATTTGTCGGCGGCATGACTGTAATTCATTTCTTTAACACAACTTGCATACCTACATGTATTTTAATTCACTCCTCCATTCTTTCAAATCAAAATATCATATAGTTATGACTGATATTGATGTTGCTTGTTTTGTATTGTTTCGTTATTGATTCAAGTTAGATTAATATTAATGATAAAGTAATATCTATAAAGCGCCGACATCTCAACTGGACAAAAATTAAGCTCACGGTGCTCCTAAAACTTAACAATATTCACTTACCACCAAGACAATGGTACACATGTTCTGCAATTGGATACATTTGAAATTAAAAATAAACAACCATAATCGGGAATATAATATACTAGTGGAAAACTTAAAGTGAGCATCATTCAAAAGTTAATAACCTCAAGTAAGTCGAATATTTTTGGTTACTTTACTACATGCATTTTCTTTGTGGGCCTGGGCAAGGCCGGTTCTATGGAGACTACTGGCAGTGACTTTGGCTTGGCTATGGCTTATAGCGATGTTTCATGAGAATAACGTTTTGTTTTTCTTATATCATTGGTAATTAAATACTGTATCCGGTGTAGCTACATGAAAGTACAACAAGATGACTATCCCGCTTATACCAACATCCTGACTTAATCAGAGTAAGCAACCTTAAGTCAAAAATAGCGGTCCGATGAAAACCATTTCTTGCCGACAAATAAAATTCAACGTGCTTAGTATATTATTACAGCAAATGAGAATGCTCCCAACCTCTAAATACAGTATCGGTACTTTGTTAGACCAAACATTAATTTACGATCGACCTTGTTGCATGGTTTTGTCTTTTTGAGTGATCTCCCCTTTTTAAAATTTCATTTTTAATTATCTATCTATCGGATACACCGACTTTCGGTTATAGCGATATAAATATAATATCGGCGGTCCCCTACTAGATTCTAGGTCTTTATAAGCGGGGTGTGCTGTAAGATATGACCAATCTTCGTGTAATTTTAAGGATTTTAGACTATTTAGAGGCTGGGTACCTGAGTTTCAAACTTCTGTAGAAAAGATTACAAAGATAACTGTACTAATGATAACAAATGTAGCATTTGGACTTCATGGAGGTTCTTGTACTTAATATCCATCATGAAATGGCTGAATAATATCTTTGTCATTTTATAATCAGCTATTGTACAAAACACCTGGTAGACGTACGCATAATGCAATCGAAATGATCCACGTGCACACTCACCTTAGTATCAAAATGATACACGTGCACACTCATCTTAGTATCAAAATGATACACGTGCTCACTCACCTTAGTATCAAAATGATACACGTGCACACTCACCTTAGTATCAAAATGATACACGTGCACACTCACCTTAGTATCAAAATGATACACGTGCACACTCACCTTAGTATCAAAATGATACACGTGCACACTCACCTTAGTATCAAAATGATACACGTGCACACTCACCTTA
>JASKDV010014331.1:0-16771 GCA_032466395.1 Aegires albopunctatus | reverse complement strand
TAATAATAATAATAATAATAATAATAATAATAATAATAATAATAATAATAATAATAATAATAATAATAATACATAAATAAATAAATAAATAAAAAATCATATTTCAAATCCATATCAATGTTCAAAATTTGTAGACAAAAGATTTAAAGAAGATTCAAATTTAAAAAAAAACATGTGAAGTGTTTGACTGCAAAATGAGATATATCCATTTTTGCCATTTTGAGAAAAACAGATGTTGTGCTATCCAAAACCAATCAAGTTATCATTTACTTTCTAAGCCTATAACATAGTTTAGACATAGTCCATCCTGATACAAAACTAAGTAAAAAGCATAATTCATAATTTTGATGATAGTCTTTGAAAAAGATACAGTTTTTTCTCAAAATGAGATAAATCTATAACATTTTTTCCCAAAAAAAGACATATCAAGTAAACTACAGTGAACATTGAAATCAACAGATCAAAAAATCACAAAAACAATACAAATTAAATTTAATGAAGCAGAAAAAATCAAGGAAAGACCTTTAATTTTAATCTTCCATAGGCCTACTTGAATAAGTCATCAAAACATAAAGTTGTGTTTGGTATGGGCGCGGCCATCTTGAAACCAATAGTGATGATACTAGCACGCGTGTCCGTGATTGGCCACAGGGCACTTCCCCTGTGGATTTGTTGCGTTTTGTAAATAAAGTACTATGGCGTTTATCGCGGTTTGACTAAAATGCAAAAGTTTGAAGCCCTGTAGCTATTGGATATATCACAATTTGCAAACAACATTTGAAGTAGCATATCCAGCTCACGAAATAGAACAGTGGCACACCCTTTTCATAGATATTTCAAAAATGGTATTTATCGCGTTTCGCAGTCAAACCCTTCATGTTTATCTCAATTAAGAAACAAAAAATGTGAGACCAGATACAAGCTAAAATGTAGAAATGATATATAAAAAGCTGATGAGTAAAAGGGTAATTAGTAAATGTTATCAATTTCATTTTATTTACTCACCATGAGAGCATGGATGGCTTCCTCAACAGTCTCCATCTGAAGGAGTGCCATTTTCCTGTCTTTCCTGTTAAGAGGCATATTAACACTTGAGAAAAAAAGAAATTACAGCACAAGTAAGATAACGGATAGTAAAAGTCTGGCATACACCGACAAAAAACCATATCTGCAAAGATGATGAGCAGCTTTTGAGCTTCTATCCAAAACAAAGGGTATATCGAGGATGACATGATGCATCCAATTTCTGTTTGACATCTGGAATGGTCTAGGACTTCTCATGGTTTAAATTGAGAAGTAATTTTTCTGAGCTTTCTCTTCAGGATAAAAATTTCTCTTTTAGATATCAGAGTCAATATTTCCATCCTCTCTAAATCATAACTTTGAAAACCATCAAATTTGCAATTAAGCTGTTTGCTCGTATAAGCAAAGAAAATAGAAGAAGAAGAAAGAATATGAAAGAATTTGTCAAATGAAGGAAATAAAATTATGCAGTACCATAAACAATGATATTTAAAATAAAGTGACTATTGTCAATTGCTTACTTTTTAGTATGGTACTCACAAGATTCTTAGATAGTACAAAGAGTGACCCTTTTGAGATGAAGGGCAAATGCACTATAAATTTAAAGTTTAATTAATGTATTGGCATATATAATTTACAAGAAATATTTAGCCCACTGATGTTGATATATCAAAGCTATTATTAGTAATACTAACTTTGGATCCTTGCATGCTTTGTAAGCTAAAATCAATTGTACTGATACCATTTGCAGTAAGGAGCACTTGAAGCATTCAGTATTGACAATCAGCTAAATTATCAACTTTCTTTATCTGCTAGATTAATTAAACATGAAAGGATTTGTCACTTCTTATACTTATAGCAGATATTATTCAAAATACTTACGGGAAAAATTTGAAGCCTTTTGTAGTACCATAGTTGCCGAACCAAGTGGTCAAGTTTTCTTCTGTCACATGAGCTCTGACAAATGTAGAGAGAGATAATTCCAATACAGAAAGCAAAACAATTTTTTTATGGAATGAAAATCAAAATAGTTACTTCACTTCATTCTCATTGAATGTAAATAAAATAAGAAAATCGTTTGAATTAAATCCTTGAGAAAATTTGCTGACTGGATTGAATTTACCCATTTCCATTACTTTGGTGATCTCTAGGTATTCCAAATGTGCCTTATAAACAGTTCTTTTACTTGCGTTTATGTAAACATGGCACCTCAAAGATTAGTCCTTCTTTGATAGGACTGGGCTTTCATTTTACCCTAGCAACTTAAGGATAGGAAGCAGAAGGAAACCAAAAAAACAGATTTCAAATTCAAGCCTGCAGAGGTCTGAACAAGGGACCTTTTGCTTGGCAGGCGAGCGCCTTGCCTACAGAGCTTTCCAATCCTCTTTCATTGAATAGACATCACTAGGGCCAACATACCATATAACTTCAAGTATTGCATTAAATGGCAAATGATGTAATTTTAAGCTTTGTACTGAAAAACAGGATTTAAAAAACATTTTTGTTAACTTACGGAATGTTGGATAAGTGCAGAACTTGGGATGGGGGAAATATGTTTTGACAATTTTTGGATCCTGGACGTTTAAATCTATGAAGTGGTGAATTCACAAAATCCTTGGTCAAACCAGCATCCTAAAGTACAAAACGTAAACATGATAGTTAAAGGTAATATTTTATTTACTCCATGCATTTTTCTTTCGAGTCATCTTGATTCTTGAAGTCAGAATGGTAAATTTTCTCTGGCTTTAAGCAGAAGTTCTGATATAAAATAGAGCTCTATTCAATAATATCCTGAGCAATAGTAATGAAATTTTAGCTTGAACTTGCTAAGAAGTTATTTTACAGTTGACTTGGGTTAATGAGAGAAAATGTGACTTTTTCTTCGAATTATAACATATGTCACGAATAGGGGATTTAAGATATTTATATCACAAGAAGCTCAAGCCATGCACTTTAATTTGATACTAAATATATGAAGATTGGACTCTCTATTACGGAGATAATGCGAATTTAAAAGAGATAGAACAAAGAGCCAGTTATGAGAAAATGGCGATCAAAGTTGGTGAACCGTTTTCACCAGTTTTAAGGATGGATGGATAACTAAACGCTAAAGAACTGTTGGATTTCAACTCAAAACATTCATCTCATGTTCACCAGCCTGACCAAATAATAGTAAGATATTCATAAAAAGAGTAAAATGAAATTTTTTATCAAGTGTCTGAAATATGGTTTCTTCTTCCTGTATTAAGTGATTACTTTAAGAACCAATTTAGTTAAGTGGTAAAGATTGTAATAATTCCTTACCGACTGGCCCTCTTTTGGCATCTGTACCGCAAGATGTTTAGATTGTGCAACTCGAATCTGTTTTCCCCAAACTTTGGCTTTATCCAAATATGTAATTGCTGATAGGACAAACAAGTATATATCATAAGCAAGCAGGTACAATATGAGGAGGAAATAATGTCATTTGAATAACATTATTAAAGATCTAATGATGATAAATAGCAACAGTCAGGGGCATAGGGTGACCCTTCCAATTGGGTACGCAGAATATAAAGAATAATAATTGGCATTTTGAATCTTGCAATGATCAAGATTTGTTCAGGAGAAAACTGATACATGTACTACATGCAACCGGTAGTACTCCATTACGGCTTTTAACTTAGCTCTTTGACGTAATCTAATAGATTCAATAACAGCAACACGTGTTGGTGTGAGTGAAATTCATGCATGATAATAAGGCAAATTACAGCTAGTTTTTTGCAGAAACATTGGCCTTTCATTTGCCACTAAGATCGGGGCCTTATGACTTCACGGTCTACCATTTATTATCTGCAAAGCATGTTTGCTATGTATGTAGGCAATTAGACCACATTGAAGCATAGTACATGTATGTAGAATCTAAATGCAATGCAGTAAGCATAATCATAAACCAACTTTAAAAATCATTTCTGATCAAGAAAACTATAGATCTAACTTACCGGGTGCAATAAATCAACAATAATAATACAATTAATTATTGTAGCATCATTCTTTCTGTCAAATGGAAAAAAAAATGTTGGGAATGTTTTCTATCTTGCTTAGGAAAATACAAAAAGCTATTTTTCACTCTTTTGTTGAATTTGAATGGGCTAGCCTATGTCATATTTGAATGAGCTAAGTCGAATCTGAATGCTCTGTTTGCGAATTTGATTGGGAATAGGTGTATTGTACAACATATCATGTAAGCAAATTTGTCAATTGAAAGCGAGAACCTTAGTGATCTGCAGCCTAATTACTAATCAGCCTAACAGACAAAAAAACACAATCTTAACAATAAAATCTACATGTAACTAAAAGATGCTAAATCTAGATGCTTCTTTGTGAATTTCAATAAGTTCCCCCCTCTAATAAAATGGTTTGACCCAGCCAGTGAAGTAAAAGTATTTTTAGGCCTATGCGTGTCGCCCGATGAGTCTTGCAGCTTTGTTGCACCGTATCTCTTCGCCCATTGGTCCAATTTTAATGAACCCGCTGTCAAAAACCACGAATACTAAGAAGGAAAATCATAAAGGAATATTCATTCACTTTCATATCCGTCACAATGTAAGTATGGTGTTCCTCCTGAGTAGTGACAAGGAACAGGCATTTCATTGAACAAAAGGGAAATAATTTTATTGCTTTTGGTATCTTATAGGTAAAATATCGCTGTCAAAAACTAATAAACACTTTATAATCATAACTTGCCCAGTTGTGCCTGGTGTGGATCTGCCATCTGTATAAGAGCATTATCCTTTTTGTTGTAGAGTACTTTTACTCTGTGTACATCCCCATAGACACCTAATCAAAATGAAGTGGACAATAAAAAAAAGGTCAAAATTAAGAGGTAGCTTCATATTACAAAGGAGCAACAGAGAAGCATTGTTTGATTAGCTGCATGCTTTTACAATTTTGACAAATGATGTTTAATGGGGGAAAATGCATTGAAACTTGTGGCGGTTAAAGTAAAGTGAATCAAAAAGAGAGAGAGAGTTGGTTTGTTTAAAAAGGCTGACAATGACATAGGCAATGAAAGTGAATGAAAAAATGAATTAAAAAAAATAAAAGATTTATCTTTTAAAGGTTGTAAGACAGTGAGAATTCAAGCAAGAATTAGGAAAGAATTAACAGTGATGTATTTCATATTCTGGTCATTCATGAATTGAGAAGATAATGGAAAACAATTTTTTAGAGTTGGGGTTATCTTTCAAAATTTCTGCATGATAATGAAATTGAATCTGTTCCCACAATAAATAAAAGCATATTATAATTGCATTAAAACTCTAAAAAAAAATTTAAAAATCAATTCTTATGAAATTCTTATAAAGCTTTGTAATATAAAATTACATTTATTTGATAAAATCTTACACCAGGAAATTGAAAAAGAATGCATAGGGAAATAAAAAAACACATTTAAAAATCATTAGAAAATAAAGGTTATGAAACCTTATGAGGTAATAAAAATTAAAAAAAAAAATTTCAAGATGAAATAAAGGTGAGTGGAGTGAAATAAAATGGGTGACACATACCAAAGAGAGTAAAAAGAGCTTCTGGTGTAACCGCCTGGCAGAATAGAAATATAAATTCATTTGTCGAAGGGTTTTTGAGATGATATACACGACAGATGAAAATGGTTTGCAGCAGCAGACGAAGAGGAGTGACGAAGTAGTCGCGCATATGAGCAGTCGGACACACAACCATTTGAAACAAGAAGTCCCAGCAAGTGTCCCCACCGTAGCCACAATGATACAGCAAAAAAGGGCAAGGGTGGAGTTGAGCATGGCGAGTATATTTTCAAAGATGGGATTGGGGATTGGTAGAAATTGTTGAGAGGAAAAAAGGGGGGAGGGAAAAGATATAAGAGAGAAATATGTTAGATAATGTACAAACAGAAAAGAGATGGAAAATAGTATTTTTTGCTATATCTATCTAGAAAATTATTGAATAACAACACCAAATTGAAAAAAGGTTGAAGAAATTAATTTGAATTTCATTTCAAAGTTTGACTCAAAAACTGGGCAGGGTAAAAGTATATAAATCGATACAGATTGACATCAAATACTACATTGATAAATGAATATTAGTGAATGGTATTTCAATTTGATAATAATGATAATTTCTTCAACCCTTTAAATGTTAAGGTGAACAAAATTTGTCCTTTTTCAGTAGTCTTTATTTATCATTTCAATTACTATGACGAAGAGTGACATGCTGTATTAATATCAGTTTGAATGAAAGTGGTTCTGAAATCCAAAATCAATGCACATTGTTATTTCAATTTTTGTTCCTGCCTTTTTTTCATCATGCGATATTGTATGAGACCATGCTGAACCCATTGCTTGTGTTTTAAATTAATTTTCCTTCATAGAGAATGACATTTAAACGAAACATTATTTCAATTTAAAAAACTATCTAGCTGTTTTTGATAGAACAACTGACAGATTTTGTATCTTGGAAATTTGAATAAGACAAAACTAAGAATACATAAGAAGATTTAAAATTAGCTGAAAGAAAACTACATAAAGTAAAGCCGTGCATTGCCCATCAAAGGGAAAAAGAAGCAATTAACAGAGAAGGGAAAGAGGTAGGGTTTTTTTTACTAGACATGCAGTGTTGTAGTTTCACCTAATCACCATTTTTCATGTTCTTCTTTTCTGACCTGAGTAAGGTAAAAAATCAAGAAACTAGGTGAAACTATAGCACCATGTTGTATAAACCCATTATAGCATTTCTATTACTAATCAATTTCTTTAATGTCCATCCACCATCAGCGATAACTGATGGTTTCAAGGGAAATAAAAGTCAAAAGAACACAAAAAAAGAAGCAGAAAAAGAAGATGAGAACAGTAAATGAGAGTGAAAGAAATAGCAAAGT
Organism: Aegires albopunctatus; assembly: GCA_032466395.1. Classification (NCBI taxonomy): domain Eukaryota; kingdom Metazoa; phylum Mollusca; class Gastropoda; order Nudibranchia; family Aegiretidae; genus Aegires; species Aegires albopunctatus. Next base: position 9,855 of record JASKDV010014331.1, on the reverse strand, counting down.
ATATCTGAAGACCTGCCAACCACCAGTCATAAAAAGCAAAAGAAAAAATATTTTCAGGTATCATTGATAGGTTTTCTTGTCTCTGTTCCTCCCTGATCCCACTTCCCTTAAATATAATATTATATATTTATATATAAAAGGAAGTGAGAAAGAAAGAAAGAGTAATCATTGGACACAAACAGACAAACTTGGAGGTACACAAATACAAACAAATGTTTACCTCCTCATTCAAGTTTGAGATTAGCAAAACAGAGCCACCCATAGCTGCTGTCAAAGGGAGGCCAATTCTGGCAGCCCCTAGGGCACCTGGTGGAAAACCATATCCAGCCATGGCCTGAACAGCACTCATAGCTCCAACATGAACACCTTATAGGAAAACAAAATAAAAAATGTATCTTATATACATACACATATCAGGTGATCCATTTTGTTTTATCAGATCAGAAATGTCAATTATATAAGTACAAATCCTTGATAGATAATACAAATTAATAATAGGAAAAGAATTATGTGATTTGTGTTAGAGAAGACAATTACATTTGTTTCTTATTTCTTTATTTATTATCTTTGTTAATGTTTATGGTTTTGAGTGCATGTAACTGTATTTGAAAACCAAGTCAATATGGAAACATCAAACGTTTAATAATATTATTAACTTTGAAATTGACGGAGTTATTATCATTTCATAAGAAGAAAGAAATATAGCAGACAGATGCCAACGGAAGGGAGAAAGAAGATCTGGTCTGAAAATCCATTAATCATGTTGATATCAATTATCAATAATTTTATGAATCCTCCCTCACTAAAGAACTGAAGAAGATAAACACAGCGTTAAAGATATGGATGAAGATGAAATTTATGATCTGACTACATGTAAGTGCAGATTCACATACTTAACATCAATTATCCCCCCCCCCCCCCCTTTCTGGACCAATTAACACCAGTACCGTATCTTCTCAATTCCTTGAGGAACATACAGTAGAGCAGCGGCTGATTAGCAGCCTTTCTCACTGTTGCCAATACTGGGTATTCTTTTTACACCTGAGATAAGTCAGGAAAATGTGTATAAAGATATTTCCAAGGTCTGAACATCTGAACCAAGAAGTCCAGTGGGAATTGAACTCACAGCCTTTTGATTGCAAACTGACCTTATACTAAACACTCGACCATGATGCCACAGCAGGAGAGCAAGGCAATAAACATTTGATTATCAAAAGAATAATCAATATTCTATTCTGAATTGCTTTAATATCAATAAAATATGACCTGTGCAAATGTGGACCTATAATTTGACTCAAATGGCTAAGCTATCTGACGTGGAGAAATGAAACTAATTATCTGAGGTAAAACAATCTAACTATTCATTCCTAACTTCTTTGCTCCATCTTTGACGAACACAGAGAAATTAATTTTTGATTATTTTTCTTAGATCATCTTAAAAAAAAAAAAGATAACTTTTCAAGAAGAATCCATGTAAACAGATATTCTTCACAAATTTTGGAGAAACACTTAAAAGAAAAATTAATGAAATGTCGTTAAATTAAAAGAGAAAGAGAGAGAAATAGAATTTCTTTATCATGGAATTCGATATTTTCAATGAAAAAAGTCTTCCATATTAATGATATGAAGCTCTAAGAAGAATTACCAATTGTGACACATTTATCATAATCAGTTAATTATCTGTTTCCATTATTACTGAAGATTATGCATTCAAATTGGATAAAAATGAAGAAGTAGCACATATTAGAATGAAGGTTTTTGAAGTGAAAGAATTAGCAACCAAATCAGAGTTCTAACTTAACACCAAGAGGAGGTTCAGTTACATCCAAAAAAGCTAAGATTTCAATAACAGAATTATTACGAAAACCTGATAACATAGCAATTTTAATCATGCTTTTGTTGTTCAAAAATCCAAAACAAAACAAAACAAAAATGTCCTTTTGCTTTTTTGATAAATCTATTTCTCTAATTTCTCCGTTTGGGTCTATTAAAGATTAACAATTTTACCATCAAATTAGGATGACTGTCAACCTAAAGTAGCACATAAATTCAAAGGTTCAGAATAGTCAAGGTTAAAAGACTATTTTGTTGCCCAAATGGCATTTGTCGGGTGTTTTTTTTGTTGTCGTTGTTGGTTTTTATTTTTTGTGGAGTATAAGTTTTCAGGAAGATGTTTTAACCTTTGTGATTTCAATAAACATTTTATACTTAAAAACATTTATAAGAATTCAGTCAATCAATGACAACAGCCTTGGTATTTCAAAAATTCATGGCATGCCATTTATAACTGGTAGGAATTTGACATATGATAAGTTTGTAAATTCAATAGTTGCCTACATTGATACATTATGCTCAAAGTTTTATAAAATAATGTCATTAAGGTTTTATATGTTTGATATAAAACTCAAAATAATTCAATACCTGGAATTCCATAGCCAGGAGCTGAGGGAGGAAAGAGAAACAAGCATATTTGAACAGCATGAAAAATTACATAATAATTTCAAAGCATAGTCAAAGAAAATTAACAACCTTTGTTATTCACAACACAACAATAACTAGAAATTCATCTCATATTAATCAAGTAATATTTCAAAGACAGGTGCCAAATAGAACATGAAATTGATTTGTTACAGCCTAATCGAATGGGTTTTGCATGAGGAATGAAGGTTCCATATTTATGAATGTATGATATTTAATATGTTTGTCATCCTTGAAGAGAAAGAAAGTTGTTTTGTTGATTAAAATTCAACTTTAGACCCTTTCAAATAAATTCATATAGAATATCTGGCAACCTGTCAATGGGATCAAATTATAAAAAGTGGTAAAACTTTAAAAATGCCTTAAAACTTGAATATTGATACTACAATGAACTGGTTAATGTTAGTATGTGCATTTCAAATATCCCTATAGTAGCAACTTGGATCTCATGCATATAAGTGAGAAGAAAGGCTACTGGCTTCTTCAACATTTTCTCTGGTGTAAAACTCTATAATGCATAGGAACAGGCTGATGAAATTGATAAAATAAGGAGTGATGTTCAACAATGTTGAACGTGGAAAACAATCAATTTAAAGATCCCCCAACCCAGCAACTAGTGTAATGGTATAATGAGGGCAGATAAAGAATATGGTTTTGCTAGTAAGTCCGCACAAGCTGAATAAAGGATATGGAGAAGGGTCTTTCACCAAAGCCCGGTTGAGCGATTTATATTTATAAACATTGAACAAAAAAAAAAGTATGATGAGCAAAAAAGGAGCAAAATAGAAAAAAATGGGCTTCATAAACTGCCTTGGAGTAAAATGATGTTAAATTGGGTGGACACATATTTTCAAGCAGCATTAGTAATTAAGAAAGGAAAGATAAAGGACAAGTGAATGGCACTTTTTTTTTTTTTTTGGAAGGCAATTACAGGTGTGAGGGGTTATTAATTCTTCTTAAAATGAAAGACATAAATGAGTAGATTGGGCAATGACCAGCAGAGAAATTAAAGGGAAAAAACTAATATAAAATAAAATTCATCTAAAAATAAATTGACTTTTTAAATGTTCATATCAGAGAAGGCTCAAAACAACTGGGCCATGACTTTTTCCACACAGTCAATATCCATTTGGGAATTTCACAGACTTTCATAACAAATTATATTAATTTTATTGAATGTTAAAAGGTTGATTATTACCTGTAACCTGCTGAGCAGGTACATGTCCAATTGTGGTGATCTGAGGCTGAGCAAGGCCTTGGTAAGTTGACACAGGGGACACCAGAACCCCATGGGAACCTTTCCAATGATACGAGTGTGGGGATCAAAATTACATATCTTGATGAATCAACTCATTCCTAGCCAGTGTTAAAGGCAGATATCTTTTCTTTTTCTATGGATTTCATTGTGGTGTTAAATTTTTTTATTCTTTCAACTTCAATTTTACAAATCCTTAAAATGTGATGGTAAATTCCCTTCTTTGAATATTATTGTGTTGTGGATAGATCATTTCTTATTAATCTCTCTTTCTCTCTCTCTCTTTCTTGCATCAAAAAATGGGTACATTTTTTATTGCAAACTTTGTCACCTCCTACATTCAATTAGTATTAGGAAAGGAGGAATCATATTAAATGAATATACATCAAATAATAAGTGAAGTACTTTGTGAGGTAAGAGGTGAAAGTGAAATAAAATTTGTCATGTTTGACCATAGATGCTGAAACTACATTGATTACTGTGGTCAAACATGAAATCCGATGGAAAGGTTTCCAGGGAGGTGATGGTAGAAAAAATAAATGAAATAAACAATCTAATATGGAATATGAGAGAATAAAAGACTTAAAATAGGAAATAAATATGGATTTATGTTATCTTCAGAGGATTGATCTCATATTGTTTGATAACTGGACTGAGGAGGAAGTACAAAAACTCAGGCCAAGATACAAAGATTTTTTAATTTAAAAAAAAATAAATAAACAAAAAAAATGGAAATAGAAGGTAAGGAGTACAACATGCATATAATGTGACCACCAGAAAAAAAGGATAATTTTACTACTGCATAAATTACGGTAAAATAAGTGCCAAAATGTTAGAGAATTAGCAGGTAAAGCAAAAGGTATAAGAAGAGAATAAACAGGAGCAGTGTAAAAGTATATTCTCTCCCATGTGAACGGAACATTACTAAAAAGTCTGATGAAACCAAAGTTAACAGCTTAGACAATGACATAACAAACAATAAAACATAAACGACTAAAAATGAAAAATTCTTTGAAGAACATGACAGATATCAAGACCAAAAGTCTTTTTCAATAAAAACAATACAACAAAAGCCAACCCCCCTCCCACCCCACTAAAAAAATAATAATCACAAATAGATATAATTTTTTTTTTCTTCTGAGCAAAATCAATTCACAAAGACTCAACTCAAACAACATGAATGAGACGGTGAAAAGATATCTTAACCAAAAATACAAATGAAAAGAAAGCTACTAAGCCCTTCATAATGCAATAAATGGAACAATATTGGTAGCTGTAGAAATCTGATGTGCAGGAAATGCCCCGGAAGCTTCTTGTTATGGCATACTTGTGAGTAATATTTTACAATGTTTCTCAACTAATGTTGGAATAACTATTGTTTTTTCATTGAAATAATTTGCTATTCTTATTATACAAATTGATGATGGAAAAATACAGACAACATCTACAAATAGCTATAAAAAAAAATAATTCTTTAATAAGCACGTAAATAATATTGGTAATAAAAACATTTGTGTCTAGAGTATGAGGAAAGAGATATTTTATAGGATAGTGAGATCTGGGTCTTATGTTTTCAGATTCGTGTAGATCAAGTGAATCTTCATTTAATACTATTATTTCCAAAAGAGAAAGATTGATATTACATTTCAAAAGCATCTCTTAATTATTTCTTAATTGAAAGATGCTTTATCATAATATTTTTGCTTATAAAAGTAGTATGTCTCATACATGTATTTCAGTAATTCATTTCAAGCATTTTCTTTATATTTTGCACATTACAAATAAAACAAAGATATCATACTATGCTAAAGAAACTAAAATATGAGGAAACAGACGTTTGTATTTACCTCCAAGGCTCATTGCTTCGAGATTAAGATCTCCAATAGGTAGGTCGGGTCTAGTAAAGTCTCTACTTTTATCATTATTGTACTTGACATTCAAGTTGGTAAGCTTAGAGAAGTCAATCTTCAGAGTATTGCAACCATTGTAGATGTTTTGGCCGTCAAGGGACTGGTAAAGAGAACAAATAAGAATTGCAGTGATTTAAAAAAAGGAGTTTTAAAACCAGTAATAAAATCAGTGAACAGGGCAAATTTAAAGTCACCTAACCATTACAATAAGGGTGTGCCAAAACAAAGGTAACTGTTACAAGTGTGACTAAATGGTCATTCCTTTGGTGCCCCTCATTAAATTAAACGGTGACCCTGAAATGTTTTTGTACAGCATATTCTACAAAATCAAGACATGACTAATTAAATATTTTAATAGAATGATCTCTCAGTCATGCGTGCGTGACATAGGTTTTATCCTTTTGTTAACTTGGTTATTTCAATGTCCTCACTTGGTATATGTAATAAAGGGCATTGTGAAAGTCACCAATTTTCTTTAAACTAATAGTGTGAGCTTAATATTGCATCCTGGCCCAAAAGGTTTTATGATATAAAATGCATTTAATTTAATATTGATCAAAATATCATGTTAATGGTGGCTCCAATTAGTGAGTTATCATACTTTGAAACAGGCATCTTTTATTGGGGCGGACACACTATATATGAAAATCAAACAGACTGAATCTGACATTAAAAATCAATTAGTTTTCATTTTTGCATTTCACAACATCCTTTTTTATCCTTTTCCAATGTAATTTTTGGGAGGAAAAAAAATTCTATCGAACTAAATTTAATCAAATTTAAGAGTACAAGAAGTTTTCTTTTTAAGAGTGTCAGATGAAAATCCTAACTTAAAGCATGGTTTTATGATAGAAATGTTAATTACTGTTTTAGCTGCTGCAGCTGAAATAGCATCTGACATCTGGATCAAAGCTTGGAATGAGTCTAAGGATAGAAAAGAAATTGCATCATGATACTGGGACAATCACCAGCTGTGGTCATTCAAAAAAGTTACAATAGCTTATTGTCTCCACTAAAATAAAAAACAAATTTATACTGGCAAATTTTTTACAATTCATGAAATCCAAACTTCTCCTCAATCTTCAAGTAGAAAATATTTAATACTGTTAATAATCAGTATTACCTTGAAAGACAGTTCAATGCATCTAAATTATAGTAACTTGTTGATCTATCTCGTGTTTATTTGATGAGATATAAAGTAAACTAAAAGTTGCACTTAAACGGTATTCATTTCCAAAGCATGGCTGTGCTCAAGGCAAATTACATTAAACAGTCCTGACCAACAGTGATTCAAAAGACTTCAGCCAGAATGCATGAATTTTGGACACCAAAATCGCTGCCTTAATAATAGCCAGATTCACCATTAATTTCTAGTGCTGCTACATTTCAATCTTGAAGTAATTTGTATGCAAGAATGCAAAGTTCTGTTTTTGGAACAAAAATCAAAAACTGAGAAAAAAAAATTGGGACTTAACAAACATGGCATTTTTACTGTTGATAAATAAATCATGAATTGCTATTCTTAAAGTAGTAAAAACTTACTATTTTTTGTGAAGGTAATAATTTTCAACACCTTGCCGTATTTACCAAACAACTGTAGAAAAATAAGGGGAAAAATGGTAAAAAAAGAATGTTACCTGAAAAATTATAATAATCTAAGAATTAAAGAATAAAATTTTCTAACCAGTGTGGCCCAAAGAGCAGAAACTTATAAGTGGTATACATGTGTAACAAATATGTGATGTCACATCATATCCTAGACAGAATTTCAGGTTGCTCCTTCCCCTCCAAAAAAGGTACAAATATTTTGATCTTTATTGCAAAAGAGCTTATGGAATGAGAAGTCTTAAAAAGCATTGATAAAATTATTCAGCATACCTGGTACAAAATCTCTAAAGAGACTGGATAAAGAGAATTGTCCACTATCACCCTCAATATGGTGGTCTGTTCATCTGATCCCATCACCACGTGTGCGGCATGAAGAGCTGCCTGGGCATTAGCATTCTGTAGTTGATGAAATGACATGGTTAATTGATTAATTATCAAACGGTTGACTTAATTTGTATGGTAATCTCAAACTTTGAGACAAAACTTAGACTATAAAGAAACATAAAATAATCACTAGCTTTGTCCTTCAAAAATATATTTCAGTGTTTCACACACTTTTGTTTAATTGAGGTACATATATAACATTTTAAAAACAATTTTATAAATCAACTTTTTGAAGAGCTTTTAGTCTCATCATGAATTCTCTCCTTCTTCCCTCTGGAGGCAAACAGTTGAGGCTGAGATAATGAGTATGGTCATGACCTAGAACTCCCTAAGGAAACAGGCCCAAGGCAGAGATGAATGGAGAGCCTTCATTACTGCCCTATGTGCTAGCCAGCCAGCATATCAGTCATCTAAAAGATGAATTCTCTTATACATAATTGTCTCATCTTATACATCAGGAGAATTAAAATTTGATGAAATTTAAAAAAAAATAATTTCTGCATGAAGGAAACCTTTATCTGTTCAGAAGATGAAGGTCTATCTTTATCTTTATCTTAATTGACTTTGGGCAAAATCATGATATGTACCTGATTTGCATGACTGGCGTCTGTCTTGAGTTCTTTGTGATTGGAGTATTGGATTATTACATTTTTATTGCGTACATTGGCAGCATTTGAACTGAAGTGGTTTATCATGTTGGCAGCTCCAGCTTCCTCCTGAAACTCAAGTAAAGCCTAAAAACAAAACAACAACAAAGAGCAGCATTATTACACCAAGAACGGGAATCATGTGCACAGAAAAGATAGTCAAAGAAAAAAGGAAATGAAAAGTTGATTTGCTATGTTCTCTTTCGACTGAAGTTGAATGGCTGACAAATTTGTATCTTCTTTTGTGCAAATATATAACGAAACAGAAAGTTGTCTTTTTTAATTGATCGAAAGCATACTATTAAAACATTAAAAATAATTCTTTGAAAAGATTATTATTATATTTCAAAGATCTCAGTTTCTCTAACTAGTCTTGTTTAAAAACTTTAATCAAATTTGCTCTGAAATCAACTCCAGATTCAGCTGAAACTTTAATACTGGCAATTGAAATGTAATAAAAATGTATGGGCACGAGCTCGTACTTGGCTTTTTTGCTTGAGAACTAAAACGTTAGTCATTCTGCCAAAAGGCAGTCCTAGATGAACAATATCAGTCTCTCCAGCCTCTGCTGGCAGATTTCTGATGTGAACCACCTTAGAAGGTGAGCTGGCTTCGAGCTTTGCCTGCAATCGTAAAAGAAAAAAAGGATTTAGAAAAAAGAAACATGAAACAGGATACAATAATTATTTCACAACAAAAATGTGTTGATTTGGAAAAAGGAGACTTATGGAATCTGAAATTTTGTGACTTTTATTTTTTCCTTCAAGGGAGAGTTATCGGCCTTGACTTAAATAACTGGGTTATTTTTTCTCTCTAACTCGTACAGTGCTGAACCCGATCTCAGTGAATCCATGAAAAAAATAATTTAAAGTAATCAAATTCCCATTATCATTGACAAGAGAAAGAACGAACAAGCCTACACAGATACCTCTTGCTAGATTTAACTTTGTTGGGTTGATGAAAATGTGTATTTTTGGTTAGAACAAACTTAAGTTCAAATGCGAGAATACCAGTCAGTAATACGTAGGTGGGGCTTACGGCCAGCGAGAATACTCAACAGCACTGAATGAGTTAAGGACAAATTTTAATGATAATAAGATTGATAATAAATGTGGACCATCTCTTTCTTCTCAATAGCAAATTCTACTTAATATAAAAAGTATTGTAAAAATAGGTGATGAAGTCTAAATGCGGCTGCAGAGAAGATCTGACACATACAAGATAACCCACGATATTATTATAATGGTGTCCTCATTTACACCTCAAGATATCGAACAAAACTTTCGCGGGATCTCTTTCAATATTGCATCTTTTGTATTAACCATTGCGTATAAAGTTGGGCACAACTTATTCAAATGTTGAAAGGGACTGTTTATTGCTCACGACACATTAACTTGCACGACCGGTTCTTTGACAGGGATCTAGGCGGAAAAATGTGACCTAAGGAAAAGAGCTTGCAATGAGTTGTGGTGGAAAAGGCGACTAAAAACGTTGGAGTGGAGAGAGAGAGAGAGAGAGAGAGAGAGAGAGAGAGAGAGAGAGAGAGAGAGAGAGAGAGGGGGGGGGGGGGGGG
>JASKDV010014220.1:0-16774 GCA_032466395.1 Aegires albopunctatus | reverse complement strand
TAGTGACCTTATGACGGCACCGTTAACTTAATAAAAGAGTTTAGTGACCTTATGACCGTACCATTATCTTATTAAAAGAGTTTAGTGACCTTATGACAGTACCATTAACTCATTAAAGGAGTTTAGTGACCTTATGACCGTACCGTTAACTTATTAAAAGAGTTTAGTGACCTTATGACCGTACCGTTATCTTATTAAAAGAGTTTAGTGACCTTATGACCGTACCATTAACTTATTAAAAGAGTTTAGTGACCTTATGGCCGTACCATTAACTTATTAAAAGAGTTTAATGACCTTATTTAGGTATCGGTAACTTATTACATAAAAGCCCTCAGTTGGGCCCCGTTTTGAACAGTCAGCCCTCACTTTGGACTTACAGTAAAAAATGTTGTGGCAACACAGTGGAACTGGCAGAGTTAAATCTCAATACATGTAATAGTAACTGACGTTGTCCTAAACATCACTTAGATACTTATCTTATGAGCACGACAATTTGGGAATGTATTGGCCTGCCAGGGAACTGCTGTAAAGCACATTTTACTAATTTTAGTGGGAATAAGCTAAATAAAAATCCTTTGGGTTTTTTTTTTTCTCTTTCAGTTTTTGGTTGTAGTTGTTACAATTCCATTTGTACAATGTTTATCTGTCAGTGTGCAATGAATTCAATGATTTCCATACCTTGGAATTTACTAGTATTGCCTCATGATGATGTTTTCATGACATTTTATTATCTCTTATTTTATCATTTCGCTGAAATCTTCCAAGATTGTTTTCCAATAATAAAAGTTTGCTAATAAAACAATTGGAAGTTATTTTTCTTTGTGGTTGTTGAGAGTAAGTAGAGACGTGGACAACATGACTGCTACAGGTCTGTCACTTCATTAAGTAGAAGCAAGGGACATCTGATAAAAGAAGAGGGGGGAGCGGATAGCTCAGAGCTCAGTGGTTAAGGCGCTTGCCTACTAAGTCAAAGGTTCCTTGTTCAAACCCATGCAGACTTGAATAAGAGGTGCTAGGTCCTATTCGAGATGGAATATGACCTAGGAGGTCCCATGCGTGTATTTACGCATGTAAAAGTAAAGGACCCTTTGGCTGTTTATAAGGCGGTTTTGGAAAACCCTGAGATCATCAACGTAGTGGAAATGGGTCAATTCACTACCACAACAACAACAACAAATGTAAAAACAGAAGACAATAACATCGATGTAATATTAATATTATTAACCATTATCATGATTATTATCATAAATTTTTTAATTAAGAAAAGTATGTACTTCCATAAAACGTATAAAATACAAATAATTATATTTCATTTAATTTACAAAGAATAAAATGCATTCAACTGCAATCATTAAAATTTCATTTATATACTCTCCGTAAATGTATACTTATACATATCAGTAAAATATTCAAGAAAACAATCATTTCAGACTTAGCCACCATTGAATATTGAATAATGTTTGACATTACATTTATATTAATAATATTAACCCTTTCACTACTAAAATCAGTCGACAAAGATGGAGATGGAGAGGTCACACATTGCAAAAACCCCCAAAGTAGCATCACCAGACACGTGCTTCGATGGAATCCACAGGGACAAAGGAAGAGGGGTAGGCCGCGAACAACTTGAAGAAGAATATTTAGGAAGACATGAGGAAATTCGGTCTACTGTGGAGAGAAGCCGGCATCTTCTCCCAGGACAGAAGTAAATGGAGAGCTGCTGTTCGTGGCCTATACCCTGACCAAGGGTGATAAGGCAATGATGATGATGATGATGACTGCAAAACTAAAAGTGCACGCGCCGTGCTGAGGAAATTGAGCTGTGTTCTATTGGGGTATGTTTGTTTTGGGTGGTCTTGAAACCCATCACGATAAGGAACGTTAAAGAGACAGCAAGAAATAAAAATTTCATTCATTCAGAAGAGAACAGCAGATCAAGGGATGTAACTCTGGCTACATGTATTCATAGTCATAATACGTGTACAATAGATTGAAAGATAAAACATGACCTACCTGTGGCCATATGTGCAATCAATTTATCAAACTCATTTAACATAGCCAACATTAATGCACCTGTCCAAGATTTAGCGTTTGACCAAGACTTCACTGAACACTAAAGAAAATTTTCTATTGATATGCAAATTAGTTGTGCACAGGCATCATCTCAAGCTCACCAAAGGCACGAAAGATATCGTAAAGGTGATATGATATAGACCGTGGAACGAGAGCCACAAATATCAAAGTCAACAAAGCATTCTACCACGGTCAATTACAGAAGATCAAAGATGCCACATGGCGCCTTGCTGCTGTCTTGTATGCATTGTCACTTATTCCTATTAATAATGCCAGACACTGATTCAATTCCTGTCAATAATGCCAGGCACTGATTATTGATAATAATGCCAATGTGCTGATTCCTGTCAATAATGCCAGGCACTGATTCCTATTAATAATGCCAATGTGCTGATTCCTGTCAATAATGCCAGGCACTGATTCCTGTCAATGATGCCAATGTGCTACAGGTATTTTCATGGATGGATGGGTAGGAGTTAAAGTGGTAAAGGGTATTCGGTATTGGAAAATGTTGAAAGATGGAAAAAGAAGGAGAGGACGCCCCAGGGCAAGATGGATGGACGGGGTCAGAAGTGACATGAGGGAGTTGGACCTGGAGGAGGACGACGCAATGGACCGGGAGACCTGGAGAAGTGGCATTCGACCTAACAACCCTACAGATTGTCGGACAGGCTGAAAGAGGAAGGTAGGAGTTAAGTGTTAGTCATTATTTGGAGTTTTAGGGCTCTATCAACCTCAGGGGTCATCTCAGAGCCCATGGCAAAATTAAGCTGATTTGGCTAGTTAAAAGAAAAGAACACAAAAAAGAAGAAATAGCTTTTAGAAGAGGAAAGAAGTCGCCATGGAGGAAAAGAAGCACTTCAAATAATAAATACAAAACATATAAATAATAAAGATAACTGAATGGAGCGATGATTTACAGATAAAAAAAAACATCAAAACAAAAAACCTGAATAACGATGACCATCAAGCTCCCAAAACATGCTATACAAAGACCACCCACGATTTTCCAACCAATTTATTTCGCATACGGCCACTGCTACTTCAACAGACCACACACCTATGTATTCAACCATGACAAAATCTCTATATTTTTGGATCCTCAGCACAGTGTCACAAAATTTCATAGAGAATTTCTGTACATATTTGAATTTGGTAAATATTTATAAATTTTACAAGACAGGGAAAATTACTTTTGAAACAGACCTCGTATTTATTGATCTAATGGCTATTTTTTTAATTATTTTTTCTACCTTTAAAATATTAATTTGTTTTCGTTCTTTGCCGCAGTTCTATCCTATACATCTAGATGAAAAATGAAAAGTTATCAAACATCATGGACAAAAGAATCACTTTACTCTGTTTTGGAGGCGATGAAACAAGGGATGGACAAAAGAAAAGCTACAACAGAAATGAATGGTATCCCTTGGGGAATATTCTGTGATAAAATCTTGGGCCAACACAAACTTGGAAGGAACTGGAGTGGAAGCCAAATTTATTGATACCAGAGGAAGGGGACCAAATACAAGTAATAGCATTTCTAAAAGAATCATAATTGGTCAATCAATTGAACATATTTTTGAATAATGATTTATGAGAATAGATGGTATCTCTGCCATTCTCAAATGAAAGGCAGTAACTGCAGGCCAGTCGTCATTGCAATTACTGCCTTTCACTTACATCTGAAAACGGCAAATCTGTCAATAAATGTTGTAATATAAAAAAAATCAGTACAGTTGAACCCGTTTAATCCAAATCAACGGGATTCTGAAAAAAATTTGGATTAGTCAGGAATTTGAAATAACAGGGTTGGACTGTATTCTCTTCATATATTCACTATCATTTCCGAGTAATATCAAAATAAGGGGTCATTTATTGTGGTATTCTTAGACCAAACTTGTATAAGAAATCTTTCACTTTCACTATCGCATCCATGAATTATTAAAACAAGTCGTCATTTATTGCAATATTAATCTTAGACACAACTTACAATAGGGAGTCACATCCATGAATAATTAAAACAAGTCGTCATTCATTGCAATAGTTATTCTTAGACACAACTTACAATAGCAATCTTTTTTTAAATTCACATCCATGAATAATCAAAACAAGCCGTTATTCACTGCAGTCTTCTTTGACATACCGGTAACTTACAACTACAAAAATACATTAGACATTAGAAATCTTTCATGATCACATCCGTGAATTATGAAAATGAAAACCAGCCATTATTCATTGCAATATCTTTGAAATGACTTACATCAAACATTAGAAATCTTTCATGATCACATCGTTATTCACGACTGTATTTTTTATAGACGAAATTCAAGTAAGAAATTTCTTCCTAGAGAGCAACGAGAATCATTAAGAGAATAATGGGGTAGGTTAGGTTAGTGGATGACATGCATGGAAGAACTAGGGGACACACTTAACATTTGTGTAATTTTGTATTTATAGTTATTTACACTTTTTGACCCTTAAACGGGAGACTTCCGGGAGAGAATAGATTAGACCTAGATTTATATTTTGCGTTATAGTGTAGTGAAAAACAGCTTAAATAATCCACTAACAGTCGGATTAGAAGCTCAATTACCTTCTGTATTCAGTGCTTCCAACAGCAATTGATGAAAACCAAAGATTTTTATATTGTTGTAGTTGTGAACGGGTCCAGCGCCCTGGGTAGGGGGTGAGGTACCCCTCGAGCCGAAGAATTTTTAAGAAAGTTTTTGTTTCATGGAACCAATTTCTGGCCACTTGGAAAAGATTTCTCATGGCATTAAAATATGATTTCTTAAAACAGTTTCAGTCATAAATAAAAATATTTAAAATCAAATCTCTGTAGGAACCTGAAATGAAAAGTATTTTCCACCTTGGAAAGCTCAAAACTACGGAAATCCGCAGAAATGTGGATGATTAGAAGCACTGTATATTGATTGCTACTTTTAAATGTATCTGAATTTCATGTAGTAATTGAAGTCATAATTCTGATCAAACTAAGCAAAACATTCGGACGGTTTTTGGCATTTTGTCAGTTAAGGGTTAAACTATAAAATTTGAAATACAATACAAAAGGCATTCAGTTCAGCAAAATGCATGACTGTAATATTATGGAGATCTGGAATTAAGCTGCATTCACACATACATGCAATTACTGCCATTGATCAAAGCATTGCACAAACAGAAAAGTAAAACAAAAAATAAGAGATTATCAAACTCTGCAAAATCAGTTGATTTTTCAAGCAGCGCAATGCTGTCTGTCATCAAGAAACTGCAAATATAAAAATCATCTTCATAATGCATATATACCATAATATTGTATAACAATTGTGTCAAAGCAATAACTAAATAAGATTGGAAATTGTTCAATTAAAACAGTTGACATGATTTTGATTCAAGACAATGGTTTTATTTTTATGCTTGTTCAAAGCTGAAAAATTACACAAAATGATTATGGCCCTTTATTCATGCCCATAATGTACTTCTTTGTCCGATTACCTCTTGTGATTTTCTGATTTCCCTACACATTCCATGATATGTACCAATCTATGTTTTTGCCATATTTTGAATCAAGATATTGTTTTAAATATGGACTGGTATGTTCCACTGACTGGCAATTTGAAGAAATGGGTTAATTTCCCTATAGAAAAGAGGCAGAAAAAGCGTTTAAAGGCAACTTCAGGAAGAAAAAAGACTGGGCTAGGCTAGATATTGTGGGGTTTTGAAGCAAAAAAGAGCTCCAATAACCAATCAGTGGCCGAAATGGAAGCTCAACCTCCTTCTGTATCGCTACATGTCTTCTCTACATTTCCTATAATACAGTCCAACCTGTTCATATCGGTCACTTAAGATCACAGAGAAAAGTGACTGTTATAGACAGGTTGCCGTTATGGAGAGAAGTTAAGGTGTGATAAGCAAAATTCCCCCCTCTAAGTTCCCAGCCAACAATATACCGTACATAGGTTATATACCACTCCCCTCCCTTTCTTACATAGCATTGATTAATTCTCCACTTAAACATGACCGCATCTAACTTGTCAGCAAGCAATGGTCACTCCATGGACTCCTCCCCTTTTCTTTTGCTACTTAGCGTTAACACCAATCCTCCACTCATCCCCCATGACCGCATACGGCTTGTCGATGAGCAGTGGTCATCCCATTAGCTCCTCCCTCACGCTCCACTCCCACCTTAGGCGGACTGTGATGATTGAATTACGAAGGTTGAGACGATGATTCTGTCCCAGTCAAACACCTTCTAGACAAGTTAGACGGACGGCATCTTCAAAGAAAAGGATTCCCGTAGGTCTCGTCTATCAAGTGACACCAGGCATTGTCTATTCATACTATTGTAGTTAACTTACTCTATCAATCTTACAAGCATTGATTACAATTTGGCAGGCTGTAAAATTCAATGTGAGCGGTCAGCCATGTGGCCATTGGGCAGGACATTATTGTCTACCAAGTGACCGCTATGAGCAGATTTTGGTGGTTATTTTGTCACTAAAATGACCAGCTGTGACCACATTGGACAGATGACCGCTATGAGGTTAAAAATATAGGAAAAATGCAAGGCAGTGGCCGTTAATGTTAATACAGGCGGCCATCATGGAGAGGTGACCGTAAAAGGAAGATGGTGGTACTGCAATTAATATTGAAAATGCCATTCAAACTAACTAAAATATTTGGCAGATTTCGGCCGTTATGCCAGTTAGAGGGTTAAGGAAAGTCTTGTTTTTAATGTTCATCAAAAGTTTCTAGGTTAACTATCAGTCTTGCAATATACCCGGTAATGATTTTTTTTTTTTTTTTTTTTTTTTTCAACAAAGAGTTTAGGCAACATAAGTGCAGAAGAACGGATTGGTGGATGAACAGATTGGTAACTCTTTTGTACAATCTTTTTTCTCATCTTTCTGACTATCGGCATTTCAAGATTTTTCTTATAACAAAAGTCTTTTATTTCTAATTATGAATTTTCTTCGGCACCCCGTCACGGCACTCCCACTAGTACTCAACAACGATCCATCAAAATTAAAGAACACAACACCAGTTCGATTGAAAACTGAAGGAGATCTGAACAACCTAACAATTTTGGCTAACAACCGTCGAAGATGGAAATTAGAACTACTAACGAAGAGAATACCAGAAGCTGCCAAGGCATCCCGGTCAAATGACCAGGAAGCGAAAGGACATAATTCAGTCTGTCGAGTTTAATGATAACTTTAGTTATCTGCTTCTAAAACTAAGCAAATCACTTTGGTAGTAATTCATCCTTCAATAGTAATAGTGGCAAGAGACGATACAAACCTTTTCGTTTTGAACAATTCTAACGACATTTTAAAGTACCGTAAGTAAAATTAATTAAAATGCGCCAAATGCCTTTATAAAAGACAATTCAAAATCATGAAAAATAATTCTGAAATAAAAAGCTTTAAGTGAGAAGCCATTGTTACGAGGTCCATCCCAAAAGTAAGTTTCCTTCCTCAATAACTCAGAAAAAAATGATCAAAAGCAATGAAACTTAGCATAGCACCTCTTAATTATATGCTCTATTCAACATAGCAACCGCCGTTGTCTGTGAACTTTTGCATTCTCCACAACAAGCTGTCAAATGCAGTGACATAGGAGACTTTGTCCAGCTGTTTGAAAACTGCTTGTGTTGCAAAAATAACGTCTTCTCCAGACTCAAATCTTTTTCTGCCAATGTACACGTTCATTTTTGGGAATAGTCAAAAGTCACCAAGTGCCAGATCTGGAGAATAATGTAGATCCTCCAATACTTACCACACAGAGCCACTCATATTATATTGGTCCAGTAGATCGGTGACAATCCTGGCAATGTTGTCATGAAGATAACTCCAGGAGCCCAGGTCGAGGGTTTTTTTCTGATGGCTGGTCTCAATTTATCTTGCAGAGCCATTTTGTAATATTGGGCATTGATTATGGTGCTAATAGAAACAGATCATCGCAAAATGATTGCTCAACCACAGAAATTCTTGCATCCCCACATGTTGAGAGAGTTTTCCTGGTCCGGTTTTCACCCCTCATCTAAATGCGACCTTCTGAAATGGCTCTCATTTATTTTCTAGTAGTTTGAACGGAAGGAGCACAGTCTCCAAGAGCAGTCAAAAGATCTGAGTGTATTTCAGGGGATGACTTACCCAGAAAAATTGAACATTTTATGATTACATGGATGTCACCACGAGAACGATTCTTTCAATTTTGAAGCATTTATTATGCTGGCCATTGTAATCAAACTGCTAACAGGAAAAGGAAGCGCATTTCATTTGCGTTCAGTACTGGTGCATAAAATTTTACGGGAAATTTACTCAAGAGTCAATGTACAAATGTGTCAAGTTTCATCAGCCTGTCTCAAGCTCTCTTTATTTTATAAGGAAGGGAAACTTACTTTTGGGATGGACCTCATATAATACCTAGAAAGAAAAACAAACTAAAAACAACTACTATAAAGCCTCAGATAGTTTTCTCCTTTTTCTCTCTGCACACTTCATGAAGCGTTTCACAGTAGATCTTATATCACTAATGGAGATCCCTCTGTTTGTGAGAGTTCTGAAAAAGTTCCAATTCTTTTCAATGGATGCATAAATCTGTTTAGAAATGAATAAATAAATAAATAAATAAACAATAGTGGAAATATTCACATCTGAGTTTTGCCCATACAAACATAATGCAGACGTCTCAACCAAAGCAGTACTAAATAAAATCAATTTTATTTTTTCAACCCCGGCTATTATATGAAAAGGCAAACCAATATAACTAACAATTTATTCTTTATTGCGTAGAAAGATAGCTTTGACTTTTGACTAAAGTAAAGTTTCCCATACTCATTACTGAGCATAGAGGGGATCAGGAGTAGAGTCCCAATCTTTAAGGCATACAGCTTTGTGGTAGTTTGCCATTGCTTGCCACGCCGACTTTACTTTTGCCAAATCTCAAGAGATCTAGCTACCCATTTACTGCTGGGTCGAAAGGGAAGCCACGAGAAAAATCTACAGGGACTAAGGGGAAAGGGGAGGGGAGGGGAGGGGGGGGGGTTTGAACCTAGGGCTTGCAGTTTAGCAGCCCAACACTCTATTGACTGAGCTGTCTGACCTGACAGATATGCCAATTTGCCAGGTCAAGTACGGATCGTCCTGTTGTAGAAAAGGCCTTATGCTTTGGTTAGCAGCACATAGATCTGGGTTTGTTGACCCATAAACCATTCAATTTAAGTTGGATTTTTTTTCAACATTTTACATCTCCGTGTAGATCAAGAAATTTGTCTTTTTAAGTGAAACTTGCCTTTCAGGCTGATAAAAGCTTTCTTTCCTTGAAAGCAAGTTCAATGTTTTATTTTCAAAGTCCCCACCACTCTACGTCAGAGGGTCTGCCAGTATGTAACTGTAACTGCGATGCTATCCGAAGCGAGACGTTGTCCATTTCAATAAAATAATGCAAGTCTAACACCGCCTGATCTCTCTCAACCCCCCCCCCACCTTTATTCCTCTTTCCCTTGATACTGGTACAATACATATTGTATTAATTGTTTCTATCAATTTTAATATTCACAGATGTACATTGTGAACTTATTATTCCACCACCCCTCCCCTATCCATTCCTGTCCTACACCATCAGCAGACAATGCCAAGCATATAAGAGACAGCTCTTATGAATAGAAAGTCACACCTGATAGGCCATGCTTTGACCAGCATGCTTTTTAGTAGCCTGGGTTGCGTAGGAATTGGGGGAAATAGTCAGCCCCACGTACATGCGAAATTTTGTTGTTCCCACTTTCAGCACAGGGTTGTCTGGCTTTCAAGAGTTACCAATCCTTTTGTTGCAGAGAAATAAAGTTAAGATTGGTCTAGAGAAACAACCCTACAAACTTCTCCTACTCAGAATTATTGATGTTGTCTCTCCTCTGAGTAATCAGGAAAAGTCAAGATCTGAAGGGAAGGAAGTGTGCCCGGGCAACCACACTTCCTGACATTCCATAACTATACATAGCCCAGGCGCAGCACAACAAGCTGCATCCAATGTCAAATATAACCGATGGAGGCCTATAATTGGCAACTTTGTAAGCTTGTAATTTAAGGTGGCTGTTTTCTGTTATTTTCATAGATTTTCTAGAATACCAGGAGCGACTGGTAGTTTTAACTCAGTAGAAGGGAGAAGAGCAACTAGACAAAGAGCACTCTAAATCTAATTATAGCGACATTACTCACACTGGCACTTGAGGCATCTCCACTAAAGAGATGTGGGCCTAGAATCTCTTTGAGTTTCACAATTTCTTCATAGGTAAACATGGGTGCCTGAAAAAAAAATTAATAAAAATTTCACATTGGTTGGGATGGCCAACATACGGTGCACACATTGGTTCAATTAACTCAGGGATGGCCAACATACGGTGCATACATTGGTTCAATTAACTCAGGGATGGCCAACATACGGTGCAAACATTGGTTCAATTAACTCAGGGATGGCCAACATACGGTGCACACATTGGTTCAATTAACTCAGGGATGGCCAACATACGGTGCACACATTGGTTCAATTAACTCAGGGATGGCCAACAAACGGTGCATACATTGGTTCAATTAACTCAAGGATGGCCAACATACGGTGCATACATTGGTTCAATTAACTCAGGGATGGCCAACAAACGGTGCATACATTGGTTCAATTAACTCAGGGATGGCCAACATACGGTGCATACATTGGTTCAATTAACTCAAGGATGGCCAACATACGGTGCTGGTGATCCAGAGGTTCCAGGTTCCAATCCTGGTTAAGAGCAATGTTGAGTTCTTGGGAAAGGCTCTTTACATGCATTTCCTCACCATACCCAGGTGTAAAATGGGTACCTAACCATAGGTAGAGGAAGATCTTGTCAGTATGCTAGAGTGAAGCGACTTTCACCGGGTCACTCCTCTGTGTGACAATTCACTTCGATCTAGATCGGATCTTCTTCTAGACCTAAAATTCACATTCCTCCGCCCTCGATGTCAAGTTGAAATTTGTCCATCAACATTTCAGTATTGCACTGTCCATGATACAACATAACTAATGATAGCATTGCATGATAACTTTATGTCTCAACACTAATGATAAAGTTGACCAAGACCTAGATTAGATCTAAACAGATCAAAATCTGTATCAAATCCGAAATTTTTTTTTAAAAATGTATTTTTAAAAATTTCTTAAAGTTGGAGAATAGATAAAATTCAAAATTTTTGATAATTGCGTTTAAAATATTAATGAAAATCAACAAACTGTATATATAAAAGAATTATCGAGTTAAGTACAATATCAAAATTTATGTAGATCTTGATCTATATCATCAAGCCAAATCAATAAACCAAATAAAATCAATGTTTTCGTTCACATTTATTCGTAGGGCTACCAGTGCTAAAACTCATTATTTTCTAGGAAGGCCTTTCACATTACGCTATGCTGTGAATTGGACACATTTGTGAGCCACGGTTGTGAGTGTGAGTCCCATGCGTAAATGAGTAACATTGTTCTCGTAATTCATTATAGACCGTAAAATAGAGAGAAATCAACATTACCAAAACTTACCGTATTATCTTGTGCGTTGTATGGCTTAATGACTGCAACTGGTGGTGATGATAATCCTGATCTAGATGAGCTAGTGGATGGACGATTATGATCGGAATGATTAAATTCACTTTCCATTTTCTTATTTACAGCAGAAATGGAACCTGAGGGGGGGTCATCTTCGATGATAATATCTGACAACGGGGATGATGATCTTGACGACCCTAAACGTTTTTTCGACCCCTCAGACTCAGAATCGGAAGATGAAATCACTTCTACCACAGTTGTAGGTGTAATTGGGGGATTTTTGGGTATGTCTTTTTTTTCACCTTCGTTACTAAGGTTGTGACCAGCATTACTATTACTGTTTATCCTGGATAACGTTCTTTCTAAATCTATGCAAATAGCCCCATCTCCATCACCTGGTTTACATTCCATGATGGATGGAGTTGATGAAGAGCACGCTTGGTTATGAAAGACGGAGGCATTTTCCCAATTTTGCACCATGGAACCACCAACAACGTTAGCGATCTTCAGGAATGGCACATCCGATTTATGTCTACTAGAGGAAGATGAACTAGAGGAAGCCGATGATGATGAGCTGGCCGGAACGGTTTTGACATCAAATATTCTTATATTACATGAGCCATCTTCATGACTAGAAGAATTCCCTTGGCCACACTCCCATGTCATGACCTTAGTGGCGCTACTTGGTTCTTGGTTCGTGGGTAACTGGAAGTAAGAAGAGCTATCATGAAGAACGGGTGAATTTGATTGTGGCTCTGAATCTGAGAGGGAAATAACACTGGGTGATTTGCAGCCTTTGACTATTGTTTGAGGTTCTTCCAAGCCTTCCAGCCTTAAAACGTATTCTGAATGAAACCCTGAGCGGTAGAATCTCATGCCGTAATCATCGGTGCCAGTTGGGGTGAACGACGGAAGATGCATAGAGGATTGAGCTGCGTGTGGATGTGTTTGGTGGGTAATGTCGTAGTCATCTAAAGAATTTTCTGTGCCACTTTCAGAATCATCATCATCATCATCATCTGATTGAAGCTCTGACATATGAGATATCTGCAAGTGGAGGGATATTTATTTCAAGATGAATATGGAAATGATGTGAAAGAGTGTGCTAATCGCAAATATCAATAGCATGTGAGATATCTATCTGTGAAGGGACAAATATATAAAAACGTTGTGGGGCATCGGTTGCCTAGCGGTTAACACAGTTCAAACAAACAACTCCAGCAGCTCTAATCAACGACACTGGTCAGCCAGGTGACTTGGTCGGATAGCATCTCACTAACCGCAAAATTTCTTGATAACTTTGTTAACTGGTGGTGTGTCTTAGGTTGGACACTTTGTCTCATTTACCTCACTCAACTCAGGGGTGAATGAGTACCTGGCTGTTAAGTCAGCATTGTCCTTATCCAAAAAATTGTAACAGGCTGTCAGTCTTGTCATATGTGTTCAATGTTGCTGTTGGCAAGGGGAAGTAAAAAAGTCATTGCAAGGCGTTTAGAGGCTAAGGACCTGTGGTGATAGGTAGGTGCACTTTTAACTTTTTTCAATATCCTGTGTTTCAACAACAGTTACAAGAAAATAACAAGAAGCATTAATATCTAATTAGTATCATTGTCCATTGCAAAAATCAGTCAATATAACCTACGACCTCTCAGATTTTCAAAATGGTTTTTAATGCATTATCACCATCTTATTTCAAATTCAAAATATATTCTTATCTTTCCAGACGTTTACCGCAGCATCAGTAAAAATAAATCTTACTGCTACAGACAGGACAGCAACAGCATCAGTAACAATAAATCTTACTGCTACAGACAGGGATGGAACCAAGTTTGGAAAAAAAACCTGAACATTTTTTTTGTGCCTGTTTTACCAATGGACAGCATGTCCAATACCTTCAAATACGACACTGGATGTAACTTAAATACATCTGATCTAAATGAAAAAACCGAAAGAGGTTCCATCCCTGTACAGATGACTACTGATGTACAAGTGGTACCTCATGGGCCTTGTTTGTTTGGTTTGTAACATTTCTATCTGTTTTTCACGTAGCTTATTCAATTTCCTTTTATTATTCGATAGATAGTTTGTCCCAAGGTAGAATGACATTACTGGTAGGGCAGCTAGTTATTGTTGTAGCAACCCCGGTTTTGAAACTTTGGGGGGGGGGAATCCTTACGTCTATAACAGTGTTCCCACAAGACAGCCAGAAAAAAAATTTAAGAACCTCATTCAGACCCTTTCAAGACCCTTTCCTGGTCCCCAACTCATCGCAATGTGCACGCAGCGGAACAAATAATACTGTGAATCAATTACCTGGCAAATAAAGTAATTTAAAATAGAAAACCACAATGTCGATCTCAGGCGATACCTCATTGATAGAAACTCAATTCAGCAACCAAACAAAGAAAAAGCACTTCGTACTTAAATCAATCACATGTAGTTGATTTCGATGGCCATTTCGTTTGCTTCAGAAATTTGTTTTCTTTGTGACTGTTCCTTGGTTTTCCCAGACCCAAATCATGATGTTTTAAAATTCAAGACCTTTAATTTTGAAAATAAAATTCCTGACCTATTTTAAGATATCCCAATTTTAAGACCTTGCACCCTGCTATAACCCTAAAATCCTTACAGCTGGGAAAGAGCTGTCTATATGGAACGTCCTTCAAATGAAATCTGTGTGCCCTTTACACGCTTTTCATTCCAAAATCTCTTGTAACTCATGGCAGCTTGACAAGAGACGTGCAATAATGAAAGTCGCGTTATATCCATCCATCTGGCAACATTTCGTCCATCATCAGATATAACACGCTTGAGTACAGTGGGGGAAAGTATCTGCTAAAAAGCTTTAAGTGCAATAATGAAAGTCGCATTATATCCATCCATCTGGCAACATTTCGTCCATCATCAGATATAACACACTTGAGTACAGTGGGGGAAAGTATCTGCTAAAAAGCTTTTCTTCAGGACTCAACATCGCGCCCCTACTGGAGATAGAACCAGCAACCATTTTATCTGCAAACCATACTGCCGACACAAGGCAGAACGACGCATCTACACTTTTCACAATATCGAGAAAAATGGAAACAACTTTTAACACCTATCCTGTCAAAAATTATCTTTACTTTTAATTACGGATGTGCACAGTGTTAGTGTGAGGTATTATCTTTTTATTTATTATGATGCAAAGCTAACTTGATGACTTAAGGGCAGAGCAACTATTTGTCCAGTTACATTGGTCTGCCCTGTGATATTCATATACGTCGTGCTGCCATCGTTGATAGAGACAACCTAATTGAAGAGTGTTTTTTCAAAACTCAGTAACTACAGTTAGGATGAATCTTACAGCACCAATAGTACAAAATTCTGATGGGATATTACAAAATGGAACACTTTTATAGTTTCAGATCATTCAAAATCATGTGTACATCCTAACAAATATCCGGTGATTATTCTCTCCTCCAAGAAATATCACTATTTTCATGAAATTTTAAATTTCCAATACTGAGTTTTGGAAAAACACTCTTCAATTATTCATTCACGTCATTATGACATGTAGAGAAACACCATTTCTAGCGCAGAAATCTGTCGTCCTGCAAATATCACAATATGGATAAGGATTGGTACGGTATGATCGATGTAAAAAAATGGAAATCTCATTTTTGTCAGTTATGTCGTTCTACTATGGGGCGGCAGCATATATCGATCACAAGACCATAATGCTGCACAATTCAATACAGTGCTCCCCACCTTAGAACCCAATGACTAAGAATCGAATTTGTCAAAGAATTCGCCTGTTCCCTTTTCCAGTGGCAAAGAGTACTGTACATCGAAAGAATAACTTCTATATTACTAACAATGATGATAATGATCAATGAGGATACAAGAAAACATCTATACTGAATATTGATAAATCCAATGATTACATTCTAACGTTGAATAAAAGTTTTGAAATTGATCATTACCTTCACTCGGGTAACGTCTACATAATGAAAATTGAAAACAAACCTGTTTGGATTTTAGCCATTCTATGTCTTTGTCCTTGACACCGTAATCAAAAACTATCTCTTCCCCCGCATGGATATCCCTAAGAGCATACGCTCCTATTCTTGGAGTTGTCCTGCCTTCGAGATCAACAACAATGGGGATAAATTTGATGTTTGGGCGCCTTGAGTGATTTAAGTAACGGGCATACGAATTAAATCGTCTTGTGGCATCAATGGCTATCCTCCGATTCTGACAAATTTTTAAAAATAGAAAAAAGTGAACAAAATAAATACATAAAGCTATTCAGAAATGCTGATAAGCAATAGTTGGTTATAAATCAAAGTCATGTTTAAGATGATACTTTCAACCAAGAATTTGAAAGATATGAAAATCATTTGTATTTAAATCAATCAAGACTCAATTCAACTGTCAACGATGTTAATGAATCCGATAGCTGCCAGCTATTGAGAAATTAAAATGATCTTTCTGCGCGGTTTTACGCTGATGCCCATTTTCCAAAGAAGAAAAAAGGCCTGCAGCAATGAATGCAAACACCAGCACTTACCTTCAGCATAGCTTAACAAGCATAGTTAATGGGGAAGAAGTCATTGAAGCAGAATTGTTCAAACAAGATGAGATTAACAAGATTATCAATCACGTTTTTGGACGGTCAAATCGTACTTGGTATGATATGATCCTACTGGTTGGCAGCTATCGAATTCCAAAAGTTTTGGAATTGTCAAAAGTAATGTACACAACCTTATACAATGATTATCGAGAACCACGGGATAAACACAACAGCAAAAATTGGTATAGACAGATATCGTGTGGCACGGTGGCAGAATGGTTAAAGCCGTTGGGTTCGAATCTCATTGGAGACACCATGTTTAACTCTTGGGAAAGGTTATTTACACGAATTGCCTACGTTTGCAGCGCTGTCCTCACAGTTGACGCTCGGTGACGGTAAATACCAAAAAGACATATTTCCCTTCTGGGATGAATAAGTCGAATTTTATTGAATTTTTTGTTGATTTTTTTTTTTTTTTAAATTTAGTTATAGAGTGTGTGTGTGTGTGTGTGTGTGTGTGTGTGTGAGAGAGAGAGAGAGAGAGAGAGAGAGAGAGAGAGAGAGAGA
>JASKDV010014109.1:0-16781 GCA_032466395.1 Aegires albopunctatus | reverse complement strand
AATACTTGTACATTTGATGAGCGAAAATGCGGAGAAAAAAGTTCAGACAATCCGATGAAGGTTCACATGCAGGTCTGGGTATGTATCCCAAGTTGACTAGTCGCAGGCTTTTTGATATTTTACAGGTTGTCTGCAGGCTTTTTGACATTTTTCACTTGCATCCATGTTTCAGCTCTAAAATACCAATTTCATGAATATTTATGATGATGATCATTCATATTTTAACAGGTCAATCAAGAAATTGAGGTTCGCCCTGGTGTGGTGTCAAGAGATCAAGATGGAAAGTTGACATGTCGTCCAATTCTTTCCAAGATTGTATCCCTTTATGCAGAGCAAAATGATCTTCAATATGCTGTACCTGGTGGTCTCATTGGTAAGCAGGATAAATTTACACGAAGTTGCGATATTCAACATTTCATTCCATTATGTTGAATTTATCATTTTAAGTTCTAAGTGTTTGCAATTTTTTTTATAAAAATAGTGTTCCACCTGCCAGTTTTCTTTTAAGAATTCTTGAAACTGATATCTTTTTGCTATCTTCATCCTCTCTTCACATTAACAAAAGAATTATATTTGTCTTTGATTTACAGGTGTTGGCACAAAAATGGATCCAACCTTATGTCGTTCAGATCGTCTCGTTGGACAAGTACTTGGAGCTGTAGGAGCATTGCCTGATATTTTCACTGAGTTGGAAATATCTTTCTTCTTGTTGCGGCGTTTGTTGGGTGTCAAAACAGAAGGAGACAAAAAGGGTGCTAAGGTAAGTTTTTTTTACTTGTATGTTTTTGACTTGTCTTCAAAATTATCATTTTTTACACCTTTGCATCTGCTTATTTTGTATTTCAGCTCAATTTTTTCCCCCCCTTCTTGTGGGAAAATAAAAGATCCAATAATTTTGTTATTATTTTGAAGAGGAAAACAAAGATTTCCCCTATTATCATTTTCAATTTAGTTTGCTTGCTGCTAATGAAAAAAAATTGACACAAATGTTCATCTTATCTTAGGTACAAAAACTCGCCAAGAATGAAATTCTTATGGTCAACATTGGATCCCTTTCCTCTGGAGGGCGTGTCTTAGCTGTGCGAAATGATTTAGCTAAGATTGGTCTCACAGCACCTGTCTGTACAGAAGTTGGAGAAAAGATTGCCTTGAGCCGAAGGGTTGAAAAACATTGGAGGTATTTACTACTTTTCATTTTCACCTTACAATTTTGGATGTCTTCATATTTTAGATGGCAACAACCAAATTCAGAAAAATATTACAGTGCAACTTCTGGCTAACTACACCCCTGAATAATGACAACCCCTGGGTAGCGACATTGGCCTCTGGTCCGGATTATTTTGCTATATATTATTAGTAATAAATAATCCAAAATAGCGACATACCTTTTTAGTAAAACCCCTGTTTAGCGACATCGATATAGCGATAATCGGCAGTTGACACCGACGCTTGAAACAAAAAAACATCACTCTCTTTCTCTCTCTCTGATATCACCAAAGTAGTGGACATGGGTAAAATTCAATACAACACACTCTTTCTCTCCTCCCCTCCCCTCCCCCACCGATCTTGCCCTATGTACTTTTACTCGGTAAGGCCTCTACCGCACTATGACAGGACTGTACTGGGACAGACCTGCCCAAGTTTGACAACTACGAACTGTAGTTTAATGTACCGCACCTATCGGGACAGGGCATTCTTGTCCCATCGAGTCTCGAGCAGTTGTGAATTGCTACAAAATCAGCTGGATAGGACTGTCTCGGTCCCGAGGTCCCAGCTCATCACATATTCACGGAAGTCTCACCATGCCCCCCTTTTCCGCCATTTTTAAAACCCCGGAATAATGACACCCCTGGATAACGACATAATTTTCCAGTCCCGGGCGATGTCGTTATCCAGGGGTTGCACTGTATTTCCTTTGTGCCATGAAAAGAAATGAAAAAATCGTGTTTTTAATATTTTTCAATGATTTATTTATTTTCCTTCCACAGATTGATTGGTTGGGGTCAGATCAGGAGAGGAATCAAAATCACACCAGAATCTTAAATAACTGTATATTTATCTTTCTTGTGGATGTTTGTCAAGTGTGACTGATGATGACGAAAGATATGCTTGATTTCCCTAGTGCAGTGGAGTTTTGAAACTTAAGATGGTTGAAATAAAAAGAATTGGACAATAAATAATTTGTGTTTCAGATCTTACCTTATAAAGGTAAATTTAAATTGATGAAATTTATGTTTTTTCATCCTAGGAATAATAATTGTAATGTCATTCAGTAGACAATACCATCAAGAGATAATCTATTTTAGTCATTGACTCTGAACATCTTGGTTTAATGTTTCTTCACTGACACTTTGTGTATACATTGTATGGATATGACATGAATGGAGAATGTATCTGGAATAAAGGATAGTACCTGATAAACGAAATTGTGTTTGTGGTCCTTTTCATATTGACCAATCTCCTTGACCATGAGCTGTCTTTGTATGAAAAATTTCTCTTTAATTCATTCAATCCTAAGATCGAATATATCCAGCTTCGGCAAATATAGTATTCAGCCCTAAGACAGAGTACCCTCAGTTTTGTGTATGAACCACATTATACAGTTTAATCTGCCATGGTATCGCTCTCATTGTTTGTGCAACTTTTCTTGACCTATGAACCGGTAATTCTAATGTGTAATAATTAAAATGACCTTCATTTTCATTTGTAATTTTTCCTAAAATAGAATTTTTTAAGTTTATGAGCACCTGACTGACTGCCAGGGACAGGGCTTCAGTGACAGCCATGATTTATGGTAGCTTCCCCAATTTCAAGGCTAATAGTCTTTTTATAACAGTAACAGTACTTTTGGTACAAGATTAAGTGTAAAGTCTGTTGGCTTTTGAATATCTCATCCACGTCCCCAGCCCCCTTCCCTCCACCACCTTCTGTTCATTGTTCACGCAAAGTACATGTACCAAGGATGGACGGTCAGTGAATTGCTATTACTACAGTAGTACACGGCTATAACGGGACTTAAGTTTCCAGAAGAAAAATCCCGCTGTAGGCGACTTCCCGCTAAAGGCATGCAAATGGGAATTATCAGAAAAAACTCTAAATAGTCTAAACCCACATGATTTTTTTCAATTCTTCATGTCCTGTGGTCTGGAGACGTTTTCTGTCTGATTTGAATTGTCCCTTACTGATTGATAGCTGACATATTAATGGCTTCCTTGTCTTTCAAAAATGCACATAGGGTTCCAGAGGAAATGTGATCCCTGCATATCTGCACTTTAAACTTTACTTTCTTATCAACTTTGTTGATTATCTCGACCTTTAATTCGAGAGAAAGGCATTTCCTTTTCTCTTTAATGGAAGCCATCTTTTCCTCGGTCTTGTTACTTATGCTGTCTAGGCCTATCGTACCGTCACTGTAGAACTGGTGAAGTGGAGGGGTGCGCATCAATGTTCGCAAGGAATTGGGAACCAGAATCACACACTACACGCATTCCTCTTTTTACTTTTTTGGGCTAGGTTAGGCCTATGACACATCACTTTTGGAGTGGCTCGCGTAGCCTATAACAGTATAACACGTCTCTCCTCACCATCTCTCTCTGCCACCTACTTCACCTCCCTCACCGATGGACTGGCCAATCCCAACGCCGCTCCGCTGACTGCTGTATGGAGCCCGCCTACGGCACCCACCCCAACCCCGTTCCCCTAAGTACCGTAAACTAGGCAGGCCTAGAGCTCACTGTATCCGACTGGGGGCCTTTCCTTGCCCTGCTGTATCCAAGCACAGGTAATAGAGTTTACATAGTAAAAAAAATAAGGGGACTCTGCTGGTAAGGTCCTGCTGTAGAGGTAGTCCCACCCCAATCCCGCAAGTACCGTTACTATAGCTGTGTACTTCTAGTACTACAGTATTACTCCATGTGGGACACCTAGTGGTATCTAAACCATCCACTTAGTAGGATTTCTGAAAGAACATGCGTTCTCACCTTTGACGATGTTGTCTGCACTCTGGGTGCTATGGATAGGAAAGGGATAATGATAATACATGTATGTACTATTATTAATAGCAGTGCTACGAATAGGGGCAGTATTTTTATATATACTATATACCATCCGCTGAACAGGCTTCCACACAAATACGATCTTTTAAGTCCGAGAATCTAAGTTCTGAACTTTTTCTTTTTTATTAAGGCTTAGGCCTATGGAAAAATATAATTCAAGGTTATGAAATTTCCAGTTTATTTGCAAAATAATTAGACAATTCTGTCAAGTGGCATTTATGAAATTTGTGTCCAACCGGGCAAACATTAAAATTTCTGAACAAACTGCTTATACACCTACTATAAAGGCTGCTACATATGGGCTACACTTCAAGTTCAAGATAAACAAATTAAATCACAGAAGTAAAAATAGTCTCTCTAATTTTAATTCAATAGTGCAGTACATGACTGTACATCTTAGAATCTACTATTCTAGCCATAGATAACGGTGAAGGAAACAATCTTCATAAAATTCTACAAATAATAGGTGGCCCAACTGTTGGCAAACCATAAGTTTTTCAATATATAATATATATAGGCCATCGGTGGCCCACATAAGGTCAGCCTTAATAAAATCCTTGTACTTGTAGTGCAATCGTATGACTGGATTCAACTTGCACTTTCTTGATGTTTCACTTGGCTCATAACTCAACTTACCATGAAAGCCATGTCGAATGAAAGACCACGTGTGACTGAATGAGGCTGATGCCAGGGCTGAATGAAAGATAAAAACTCGACAAACTGCTAGGAATGGACACCCTGTTCCATTTATACATGTAATATTGTTATTTTTCACTTTCATTCATTACAATATATTTTATTTATAGATCCTAGGCCTACAAGTGAAGTGAAATCAAAACTATAAACAAGCATGGTAGGCCAGGCATACAGTAGTGATACAGCCACAACGCATTTGAGCGCATGCCTTCTCTACCCCTGGCCTACGGGTTTTCGGTGGCCTGTCTATTGCAAAATCAATGGTTTGGCAATATGGCAGGCCACCAGTGGTCCACATAAGCACTACCTTTTTATTAAGGATTACCTTTAATAAGCCATTATTTATTGTGAAAAGGAGTGGCCTGTCAAATTAAGTAAAATAGAACTCCTTACTAATATTCCTTACTCTAATATTAAACACATAGGCCTACTTGGCAAATAGGTGATGGAAACTTTTGAATAAAAAAGCCTGCCAAGGAACCCCTGTTTAGTACATGACGGGCACATTTAAAGGATTTTGTGCTATTGGTATGTAAAAATATTTACTTTAAACCTTAATGCATTTGAATGAAATAATTTGGTGTGGTAGGATATAAAATGATGTGGGTCTGTCTGTCCCAGTTGGGTTTGTTTGACTGATCATACATCTAAGCTAAAGACTAATTTGAAAAAGATATGATATTGAAATAAACAAGAAGTTGCAGCAAAGTATTCAGTACAGATTATTTTAATTTTATATCAAAACAAAATATATCCACTGTTAACAATCTCATGGCAAATAAACAAATTTAGCATGAATTTAAATGATGAAATTAGGACACATGCTGAAAGCCAATGTGCTGTGAATTTAATGACAATGTTTTTAAAAAGAAGTACTGTACATGTCTTGGAAGATAAAGCAAAACTAAATAAGAACAAAAGTATCATAATAAATAGTGATATATTGTACTTTAACATCATTTCTGCCTATCAAAAATATAATATTACAATGTGGATACTGTTAATATTTTAAATGGTACATACATGTATTTAAATAAATTATCTCACATGATAATGATAGATCCTGGATGATAATACATTGATATTAATGTACATTATATTGTGTAACAATGAGCTGTGTTATAATAACGAATACAGTAGTTACTGCCTTTATGCCCATTTCTCATTACCCACAATTTCAGTTCAGTGGAACCTGATTTTACTTGTTTTCGCATGGCTAAATGTGAAACAGTATTCAAAACTATATTTTGGTCTGTGTCAAATGAAACTGCAGGTATAAAATTTTTAAAACATTGCTATTGCTACATTTTGACCATATTACCATTCCATAACCAAACTACAGGGAATAAGCGTGAAAGTGAAAAGATACCCAATCTTCTCATCTCAACGGCAATGCAACCGTATCATTGAATCACTGGTTTGTCCTAAATAGTCTTCCTACCTCTGTATTGATATGATAGATGAAAAAAAAAAAATGAGTTTGATCAGGCGCAATTAAAGGACTAGGCGTAAACAATTATGTTGCTAAACCATCCCGTAATGAATGACCAATCCCTTTTGCCTTGGGATCTTTATGGTGAGTATTGGAATTTTCATAATGCCCTACTTGGTAGATTGATTCAAATATCAAACTGAGGACTTCTTATCATACTGATTACCTAGTCTAATTAAAAAAAATTAAGAAGAATTGACCAAAATTATGCACAAAGTAAAGAAAGAAGATCCCAAATTTCTGGACCTATTTGTTCACCCCCTTGATAATGACCCCCAATCTTTTCCCTCAAAATGACTGTTTCCTCTGATTCTTGAGCACTGGGCATGTAGGCACCAACCACAGTATCATTATAGATGTGTAACCATATTTGTTCTGATTGTAAGATGCAATACTTAATCAGGAGTATGAGAGAAAGTGAGAGTGCATGTTAATAGAAGAAAGTTAAGTGTTAGGTAAATGTTTATTTAACTTTCTGACTCCAAAGTACAGTACCTTATTATTATTAAATAATATATATGTATTTCACATTCAGAACTAGAAAAGCGGTAATTAATAAAAAAAGAAATGGATGGTTTAGGATTGAAAAATATAATTAAGTAAGTGCTTTGGTGTGAAAAATCAAGAATGACAATGACAATATTAATAAAAAATTAAATTAAATTAACTTCTACCAAAAAGCAGGGGTAAAATTATTACCCCTTTACATGTTCATGTATATTGAATACCATTTGTATTTGAAGACAGAAAAGAGTTTCAATTTGAGCCATTCTTTTTATCAGCAAAACTTATTGCATACAAATTCTATTTGAAAGATGGAGTTGGCACCAAGACTAGTGAGACTTAGATCTTAACCTTTCAAGGCAAATTAAATGAGCTTGAATTCATTGACTAAAAAATTATTTTTAGTATTTTTATTGAATTATACAAATGTAAAGCACATGATTTTTTATTATTAAGGAAAACTAAACAAATCTGAATTCATGTATTTAAATTCCAAAGAGAAATGTTGCATTTGGTGCAGTTACAAATGGGTACATTAGAAAACATAATAATATTAATAAGCATAAGCCACATTGTGGAGCGTAAGAAGCACCAATAATACGATAAAAAATTACAAATTTCATATAATTATCATTTGAAATAATATTTTATCATCTTAAATGATCCCCTAAAAATATATTCAAAGTGAGCAAGAATTTTGTAAAGATTTAAGATTCCCTTATGATTAGTTTTTCAACAAGATAATAATTTTTAACACTTCAATTGGAAGCATACTTTTTTTCATTTCAAGGCACTAGATACAAATATGTGTTTAATAACCATACTGCCATCTGGTAGCAAAAGTGTAATTGATTGAAAATTGGATTTATAGAGGCCAAATACCTACAATTAGAGGAAGGATATAAAGAGAAGTAAAAGATTTAAATTTACATATCCAGACGGAATGGAAAGAAAAAACAACAAAATTATTCACCATGGGAACATCTGTTAGGACACACCTTTTCACTACATAATTGTTACAAATGAAATGGTCAAAAGAGATATAATTCATAACAAATCAAATAGTACTTGGTACATTCAATAATGAATGACATGTGTGGCGTAATTGTAAATGTAATACTTTTATTTTTATCGAAGTTAAGTAAAAAATTAAATAAACAATTCTTCATAAAGTTTTATTCATTCTTTACTACTCTACTAATGCTATAAGATCTGTAATAAATTCATTAAAACAAAGGCATAACTTTCTTGGAAAGATAAGTTGTTATAATAAAAGGCTTTACTTTACACAGCAATCTTTATTACTTTCTTATCATGTATATAATGAATAACACATTGATATTAGAATTAAACCACATAAAAAAGAAAAATTGAATAGCTAGAAGACACGAAATCAATTCATTGAGACCTATGTGGTAAGTAAATGAAATGGCTTTTCTTACCAATGATAGATCACGTGGGCATGAATAGCCATAAATCTGATTATCAAAGATAGGAAAATCCAAAACTAAGTCTAAAAGATGTAATGAATTACCAATACTACTGTATCCCCCCCCCAGTTTGTCTTTGTAGACAGTTGTTACACTTAAAATAATTTCAATCTTTTTCCAACCTCTGATGGAAACGGAATAGATGTCTTCAGGGCCATGGAAGTAAAAAATGCTTGACCTCACATTATGGCACAAACTTTATCTTTGAACTTGCTTCACAATAAAGACCTGCCATTTCATTAGAAATCAAAGTTGTTTTTCATTTCAAGCAGTATTGATAATCAAAATCTACAATTTCTTAGTATTTCTTTCAAGGCACCAAACTTAAGCTCCTTTCAAAAGCCTATGATAACAAAAACAAATGCAACATCATATTTTCACCTGATGAGAGTGAGAGAGAAGTACCCATTTGTGTGACACTGACATCGGATAAAGATTTAGTATCCAGTATCACACATCACTTAAAGTGTCTTGGTTAAGACCATGCCAACAACCTGCTGCTTAGGATTTAAATGTAACAAATGCTGAGACTACTGAGAGGAAAATATATTGAATTCCAAGGTCTTAAAATCTGATAACTTTCGAAAGTAGATGTCATATGTAACAACCATTACTACATGTAGTCGAACCCGCTTATTCTGAAACTGAAACTCAAAAAATAGTTCTAAACATTTCAGTGACTATAACTTATAACTGATAATGACGCAACATCGCTGTCTAGAGGAATTTCAGTATGTTATAATGGTGTTTCCGTAATTATTCACGTCATTGAAAGGGAAACACTGCATTAGACATTTTGAATGAAGCCTTGGGACAGCCATTCACTGCAGTATAATGGTTTTCGATTTCGTTTTCTTTCGATCCTTCATTTGTGTATTATTTTCTTTGCGGCTGGTATCCGATTTGACCAAGAATTTCTGTGATTTCTGTTCTCAACAAGCCAAAAATATTTCAGTATAAGTATAATTATAAGTGGGCTTACGTCTATTTTTATAGAATTTTTTTTTTTGTTTTTTTTTTTAACGTTTCAGTTCAATAGGGATTTCTGTATAACTGGGTTCAACTGTATAAGCTCAAAAGCAATCACTTTTTATCAAATACTATAAAATAGTATCAATGATGAAAATATTGCTTTATACTTTATATATAAGAGAAGCAGGCAGGCAGTCAGATGATAAAATTCAAATAAATGGAAAACAGTAGACAATTGAGTGAACAATATGGTGAAAAGCATACTTAACAACACAAATACATTGTATGTGCATAATGCTCTGCAAAATCTTACATTCCAATTTCTGTCATCTACATTCAACCATTTTAAAAAAAAACCCAAGCACCCAATACTAACAGTCCTTTCACTTGCAAACATCAAATTCTCACATTACATAAGTTACATATAAAGTACAGTAAGAGTACAAAATAATGTTAAAAGGATATACAATACGATATTTATGTGGGGAAAATAATATGGAAGATAAAAGCGTTTCATCTGTTAATGAAAAAAATCATAATTCAGTGGATTTTTTACATTTGATTTTGTGTTCAATTGATACAAATAACACACATAAATAGAATGAAAACATGCAAATGACAGACTTGAACGTTAAGATCACAGAACATTTTCATTATAATTAAAGAAAAAAAATAATCAGACAAAATGAAACCAACAAAACAAAAACGGTACATTTTAAGCCATTTGAACAAATGCAGGATTTCCGTAAATGGGTTAGCCATTCACTTAAAATAAAATAGATTTAAAAAATAAAGGGACCTAGGACCATATGAGTTTTGAATTCTACGTTCTTAACTGTAACAATACAACTTGTAATGCAATTTGTTGTTAGTCTAGGCCAAATACTTAATCGGAATACTTACTAGACTAACAGGCTAGATCTAGATGTAATCCTTTAGATCTGGGACTGAATTCCTAAATCTAGATATAGATTAATTAACAGATTTCTTAGTCTCTATGTAAAAAGTTGCAATCTATTGAGAGAAAGAGCTTGAAAATTTCCCTGTCTTTAAGGACTGGATTCCAATCACTTATAAAAATGGGGTGCATACGTCAAAATTGTGTATATCTGACTGTGGAATCATCATCAGCGTCAAATTCTGGTGCAATTTAATATCTAACACTGCTACCAAATATTTATAATTTATTAATACCCATTCTCCTTTTCCTGCCGTCACAAAACAAAGATACATGCATCACATCTATTAATAGCGTGGGAGTCCTTCAGGGTTTCCTGTATAGTGAGTGGCCCAATGTGAATTGATTAATTGACTAGCTCAATATGAGTATTACTGTTAATACACCTAAGATTATGTTATGATTAGCTTGTTTATTGTACTAGAATTGCATTAATTATCAACTAAATCCTAGAGCTTTGCCACAAAAATTAACCTTTGTACGATGATCTTAGTGTGACAGAAAGACATCAACGGATGTCCAATGTTAACCTATTCCATAATCTTACAGTATTATCAAACAAACATAAATCAATATTCACAATCCAAAGTCATTTTAGTTAGAACTTAGACATGTTAAGATTAAAGATCAAATTGAAATAAAATTGCTTCCCAATTTATATCCCCTCTTGGACAGATCTTAATAGCAACAATAGTGAAATCATTATATTCTTATTGAACAACTGGCTCTGCACCAAATCCTTCCCTAAAAGATGACTGTAAACATGATTGCTAATTTCCATGTCTTAAAAATAGTCTGATAAAGTACTCTATTCAATTGTACAATTGGACTCCTACATTACAGTCAAAAATACATTCATTCTTCTTTTCAATCCTTGTGTTCAGTGACCACAATTTGGAGCAATATTTTCTCCTAGGTATCTGCCAATATGCAGCCATCTTAAGATTCAGCTTACGCCATTCACCAAATCTCTCAATCTCATGCGATTATATATATATATATATATATAAAACACAAGCTTTCATGAAACAAAATTTTACAGCTTATCTTTTCTCTTTACCAGGTAAGTTAAAAGTATCAAACCTTGTTGACAAGTCAAGATACCCTTGTCAGATGGCTTCAATGCTTAAATAAAGAGAATTGGCTATGACTTTCACATTTTCTTCCTCAACAGGCAACAAATCAACATACATCACAGTATGACCAGCAACTTGCTTAATAATAATATCAACATCTTTCTCATTCTTAACTAGTTCAACAAACCTTTAACATAGAAAGTAAACTGAAGGATGATAAAAAACAACATTCCATCAAAGAAAGAAACAAAATTGTATAAATAGTCTTATTCAAATGAATAACTAAAAAAAGGATGTCTTTAAACCTGGATCACTTTTATTCCATGCAAGCTCCAAAACACTTTATGACAGCATCTCTGCATGAAAATGAGAAAGCAAGTAGGACACAAAATCATAAGTAACATTTCATGAATATCCTATCTTTTTCTATTCCCTGTAGGCAAAATAAAATTCAAGGTCAAATCATTCTATTTGTTATTTCATGCACAATATATATTATTCATAATATTACATATTATTACATGTATACTGCTTATTACAACGTAACTGAAGTGAGACATAAACGTACGCTTCAACCCATGCTGAACTTCAGCGGCCTTTCGTTACACATCAGTATTCAATGTCATTAAAAATTTGTATCCCCCTCCCCCCAAAAAAAAATATGCCCATAACCTTGTAAAAATCAGGTGTACCATTGTGTGAACACTTAAAGACAACATTGATTGAAAAATCTGTTTGAAAATAGTTTTATTTAGATAAAAGAAACAAAGATGATTTTGTATATTTTCTAACCAAAATGATGTTGCCTCTATACTCTATTGCATTATTTTGATAATAATAACAGTCAAAATCTAAACACTAAGGGATCTGAATAATTGTTGCTCTGATTTACATAGTCATTCATATCCTTCCCTTCAAATTAAAATCCATTTCCAAACTTCCTTCTCTTTCCAGGATATTGCCTTTATCATTATA
Source organism: Aegires albopunctatus (assembly GCA_032466395.1). Lineage (NCBI taxonomy): Eukaryota > Metazoa > Mollusca > Gastropoda > Nudibranchia > Aegiretidae > Aegires > Aegires albopunctatus. The sequence goes on along the minus strand of JASKDV010014109.1, from coordinate 4,563 downwards.
AGAGAAACTACTGCACCAATCTATCCTACATTTGAAATACTATCATTCAATTCTCAAGGAGCCCTTAAAGCTGGATAGGTTTATCAAATTATCTTGTGCTGAGTGGTAAAGTATGAAAAAGAGCCATTCATTAAGCCTAAAAAAACAAACCCTGATTACCTTCCATACAAGCAAAATTTGGATAAGAAACTATAAAGATGATCAATCTAATAAGATCTATATATTTAGATCAAACAAATATAAAGAATGGACTCTTCACCAAAATTCACCAAAATGCAATGCTAGACTCACCTTGCAAATGGAATGTAGGATATGGAGTACCATGTAAGGGCCAGGAATTGGATGACACAACAGACAATGGTGAGGGCGGCATTCTTAACCTAAAGAAACAAAAGATACCTCGTCATTTAATTTATCCTAATAACTTAGGGAAAAATAAAGAGATAGCATTACAATAATGTATCAAATATTAAGTGGTGCTTTGTACATCCATCTCATCTGTGACTGTGATTAATAGTTGAACACTTCAGCATTTACTTCAGGTTTAAATGATTTTTTTATATCCAATAAATAAACATTTTCAAAGATTGAAAACAATATATAGATTATAAGAAATTAACTGTTTCATCTCCTATCAAAAAGTATGGAGAATAAGAAACTGAAATTCTATACAAGCTTTCAGATAGTAAAGTAAAATTGTATAAAGTAATGGATAAACAACATATAAATATTGCACAGTAAATAAACCATGAATATTATGCAGATTTAATAATAATTATCATTGTATTGGAAAAAGCAATGAGGTTGGCTTGCACTTTGGAAAATAAGTGCTTTTCATTATTATTACTATTATTAACAAATTCAAATACACTCATTAACAGACTTGGTCATTCTACTAAATTCTAGAAAGCGATTGTCTATAAAAATTGTGGTACTGGATTAAAAGAAAAATATATATCTTAAAACAACAAGTGATTCAGGAAGTGAAAAAAAAGATCCCTAAACATAGATCCTAGGAGATGACAACATTGAGAAGATCTCTTCTTATTAAATGTAAAAAAAGCTTACCACAAGAGCACAAATTAGGGTTAAGACGAACATAATCTGTTAAAAAAAAAAAAAAAAAGAAAATTTATTAGATGGTATGCACAAAGAAAAAGTATTTGAAATGTACTGTAATATAAGCAAAGTAAAACATCTTAAAATTTATATTCCTGCTTGACATCGATTGACTAACCCAGATGAACCCACAGTCTTTATTTTTGCCAGAGAGATAGGAATTTTGATTTTCCCCTTAAGTACAGAGTGATCTATCAAGACTATCTAAATCTATGTTACGGCAAGGCATCATGTACTTTATAAAATTATCTCTACTTCTATGCATTATTATTTGTTCAAGATTGAACACGAGAAACAGCTGAGGCACAGGCCATGAGCTTAGTTGATTAAAGGCCTTGACAATAATATCACAAGTTGAACAGATGATGCACTAAAGAAAAGGATATCTTCTTCAAATATTTTTCCATTGTTCATGAAAGGCTAATATATAACATAATCATAATGTAGAGTTTAGTGAAAAGGGATGGGGCAGCAAAAGAAATTGTATAAAAAGAAGCAATCATTTACGTTCCAATTTGAGTGTAAATTGCAAAGTAAAAATTCTACTTGTAGAGATTCTATCACAATGTGCCAGAAATGCAAATTTTAGTTCATCATACTATCAGCATTATAATAAAAGAAATTAGAATGTGTATCAATGATATTTAATGTTACTTACAAACACTACAATAGTTGCCAAAACCCTAGTCTTAGCAAACATTTTCTTGATTTGATTGACAGGACCCATCAAAAAGCATGTACTGAAATTAAATTTTTTTTTTTTTTTAAAATAAGGGTAACAGTAAAAAGTTAAAATTCACATGTAAACAAATGTAATATCATAAAGAAAAATCGAAATAATATTTGATATGATTGCAAGATATTGATTGATCAAAAGAGGTCAATGGAAGTGACTGGACCTCTAAGATATGTACATACTTATATCCTCCAGTTCATTTAATTATTAGGAGCAATAAATCCGGACGGTAAGAGTTGGCAACATTAAGTCAAAATAGTAGTCCAACAAAATTCAACACGCTAGAACCACAATCTAAATCCCAAACCTCTAGAAATGGCCACTTTTAGGTCCAACCACTAGTCTACGAGTTTTATGGCTTTGCCTTTTAGTCTTTCTGAGTGATCTCCCTTTATTTTTCTTTCAATTCTTTCTATCGATTGAACACACTGACTTTTAGTTATATTGACATTATAATTGGAGCAAACATGTCATTATATATGCAGGCTGCACTGTATTTAAATAATCATAAATCTAAAATACCACAAAAGTGACGTTCATATTCCTTGATAATCCCCCAAAAAACACATATATATCCTTAAGTCTTGAGGATCTTGAACATTGCCATAAACAATTCATTTCAGAAACCACACCATTTATAACCCTGAGATCGCCGATTATAATAAATAAGATCATTTTGAGTGATTCTGACGTCTTATGGCATCTTACCTTCCCAGTGATAATAAGTTGCCAATTGTATACAATACTCCAAATATAATAAGGCCATTTTTCAAGAAGAGCAAACAGCTTCCCTGTGGAATTGTAAAAAAAAAAAAGAGTTAAGATTTGTTTTACTTTTACATGAGAAGCACTCTCTCTATGAGATAAAAGACCTTTTTGCCTCAGTCCATTATAAACATAATGAAAAACTGTTATGAAATACACACACACACACACACACAGACTAGATCTAAATGCGAATTGAATCTGGACACATATATCAGAGAAAGAAAAAAACTAATGACAATAAAAATAAACAAAATATTGGACTTTCCCTTCACTTTCTGCCTTACCATGAAGTTCATTAACTAACTTGATGCATACTCACCAAGATTGATAGACCTGCTCCTAATATAAAACAAATGAGAAAACCCTTTATTCTAGTTGACCAACTTAATGTCGTGGCATCGCTAATCTGAAGATGAAATGACAAAAATTTCATTCAAATATTTTTTTTACAAATAAGTCAAATGAATCACAATGTTAATTATATGTCTAATAATATTTGAGGAGATATTGAGAAAAAAGTATCATGATTGTAGATTAATATTATTTTTCATATTAACCACTAACACAAATGCCAACCAATTACAAGATTTTGAGTCATCTGTTCCCCACAATGTATTTTCACGAGCAAATGATATCTTCATAACTGGGTCCCACATTCAAAAACAGGCTCACAAAAATAGCAAAGCATCCCTAGGTATAGAAGAATCCATCATAGTGTCTTTTAGAAATGTTCTCCCATAGAATTTACTCATCCAGCTTTGAGGTCATGATTTCAGATGATAATTGCTGAAGTCTGGAGGGTCTTCTGCACAAGAATAAAGAGGGCTGCTGAGGCTGCAAAGTCGGATGACTATGCGAGTGGAAGGTTTTAATTAAGTCAATTGTTGAAATTCTAATGCAATATATATATATGCTTGAATACTGATAATTTGGCCTCTGAAAATTGTATATACAATGTTTGTAGCTCATCCTTTGTATTATGTGAACTGATGAGTTGTTAATTTATGAACTGTGCAGTTTGTGAACTGGCTAGCATTTTCACACTGAAATTCCTTCCAGGATTGATTGACCAAGAAGTAAGTAGATGAAAAATGGGAACGCAGCAGGATTGGAATATTGAACAGAAATGAATAGAAGATGACGATGGTGCAAATAATATGCACTATCTTATATTTAACAAACAATTTTGACAAGATGAATCAAATCAAATGAATCAATTAGAGAGTTTTCAAATTAACTGAATAAGACATTTTGCAGAAGGAATTCTTTGAAACATAATGTTTCAACCAAAAATTTAAAAAGTGCATTAAACAAAGATTTTATCAGAAAGTGAAATTGTGCACAGATGATAACAATAATGAAAGTACAGTGGTATTAAATATATCATGATGAAATAATAATCACGACAACAACAATAATAATAATATTTATCATCAATACATGTAATAATAAAAGAAATAATAATGATGATGATAACCTGTCTTAATAGTTGGGTATAGCCCACAACAAGCAGTATAACTGTTATTTTTTCTCTCTGGCAATGCAGGGACAAAGTCTATAACTGAAGTGCACTTTGAAAAAATTACATTTTCAGTAATAAATAAATAAAAAAATAATAAAAATCACTATTAATTTTTTTCAAATAGACTAAAAAATGAGAATTTTGCAAACAAAAATAAACAATGCAATCTCCGATTATATATTTAGAAATAATACCCCCTTTTCATTGGTATCAAATATTAAGTCAAGGGCCTTCAATGGGTATTTTGTTAACAAAAGGTGTAATTGAATCTATTTGATACAGTACATATACATTATAAACTGATTGTATGTGAGTGCACACGAAATGCATCAATATAACGAAATAATAATAATAATAATAATAATAATAATAATAATAATAATAATAATAATAATAAGAAGAAGAAGAAGAAGAAGAA
>JASKDV010013998.1:0-16784 GCA_032466395.1 Aegires albopunctatus | reverse complement strand
AACCATGCATTTGCGGCGATTTTTAGTGCCATATTCGTTCTCAGGGCACAAAAATACGTGGGTAGCACCAAAAAAAACCAGTAGTTTATGGGCGGGTCTTTTTCTATAATTTTACCAAATTTTGTTTACAGGTTTGTATTGGCTTTTAAGCCATTAATGATAAAGTGTTATTAGAAGACATTATGTGTTTATTTTGTGTTTATCAATCAATTGGGGGCTACCCAGACACCATGACTACGTAGTCCCCAATTGTGGTCTACCTAGACACTTCCTTAATGTTAAGTGTCTCGGACGCAAACGACACACAGAGTTTGTCGGTTATTGATACAATGCTCAGATAATATAGGAAGTGATGTTTAAAATCATGAATTACATTTTTTCTCAAAAATACAGTTCCCTTTTGATGAAATATCTTTATAAAGATTATTTAAGCATACAATGGGTGATGTGTGTTTGCTTGAGACTAAGTTTGTCTATTGTCCACTTCGAACATCTATCACAAGATAGATGTTCGAAAAGTATGCGTGTGTGTATATTTATGCATTGCGTGAGTAAGAGAAAAGAAGCAGAAAGAAAGCGAGAAAGAGAGAGCTTCATTCAGAGCTCGGCAAAGATGGAGGATCAAATTTTACAACCTTTCGCGCATGCTACCTTTCATGAGACAAAGTTGTTTTTAATACCAACAATGGCAAGCATACTGTGATACTTTTTCACGTTTATTTATAATTTTAACTGACCTGCCAATCAAATCTAATGTATATAATTCTGATTTGGATTTTGAAGTAGTCTGATTTCACTTTGATTTTGATAGAGTCTAGATATTTAGTTCTAGATTCCGGATCGATCAAATCATTGTGACTTAATTTTGTACCTCCAAAACGTCGGTACCGTAGTTATTTTCTCATGCTTTTTGTCAGGTTTTCTATAGGCCTGTTTTATTTGGTTGGGTCTATTTTGGGTGTATTATATTGTTTTGGATCTTGATTCTTAGATTCTCCTCTGCTTTCTGTTTTGATTTGTAGGCTAACTGAATGAGAAGTTCGAAGTGATCAATGAGAGATAGTTTAACGCCTAGACTACTTTCTTCAGAAAAAGAGCTCCTACTCACTCGGTCACAATTGATACTGTATCAATTGGGACCTAGTGACTCGGTCGCAATTGACACTTCCTAATTTTAATTTAAGCTCAATGAAAAAAATTATCAGGCACTGTGTTACTGGATGTACCGTGTCACTGGAGGTGCATTCACTCTATTTGAATAAATACAGTTTCACTGAGAAATTGACATTATCACTGTAACATTGTCCAACTTATATTTATTCACTTAGGGATTTCTTATAGATTCTAGATCTAGATCTTGATCCACATCTTCTAGATCTAGACTAGATCTACCGCTTCCCCTACCTTATTCCCAATCCAGTCCCTGATGGTGCTAACGGGGTCATAGGGGTCCCAGCATGTAACTTGAAATCTTGAATGTTGATGATGCCTGTGTTACAGGGGCGAAGGGTGACCCCATAAAATCGGGTACGCAAAATTTAATGAAGAATTGCCCGTGTGCTTTGTAATTAATAGCTTTCTAAAACTTTATATTGCATTACGCAACAACCCCACCTCTACCCAACTTTTTGCCCATTCCCTTCCATATCGTTCCTTCAATCACCAGATCTAAGTGTAGGTCAAGAATCTAGAAAGCCCAGAGGCCTAGATCTAGATTTTATTGTAAAACATTAGCTTGCATAAGAACAAAATGATTCAACAAAAATAAAAAGAGGCAATCTTACGTTATAATCACTTGGCTTCCGTTTTCCTTTGGATTTCAAATGGTATTTTTTTAAAGGCAGGTATGTAAATCATGTGAAACGAGAATTTTTAAAAGATAATAGGTCTGTGCATTGACAGGTCGTACTTTTAAAGAGTACTCTTAAAGAAGGCCCTAAATTCAAGTGGCATCTTTGCCAAGAACGAAAAAGAGGAACACTACAAAGCATTTAATAATGTCTCATTCATCAATATTGTATTTAAAGAAAGGGAAGATGACTTGATCTAGCTTGAGGATTAGCTCTTATTTTTTTTCTATTTAGTATTCATTTGGGGCAATTTATTGTTTTGAGTTATAATATTAAATATCTCTGACATCTGGCTATGAATATTCAAACCAAGAAAATGCATTAATTTGTTGTTTTCTTTGTTAACGTTCAAATTTTATCCTCCTTTGAAAAAATGGTATGATCCTGTATAGTATTATTATTGTTTCTTGATACGAAATGAGGTGATAATGAAGGCATTTTGTTAGAAACAACCTGATTGGCTAATAAGTTGTAATAAATCATAGAGATTACATTGGAAATTTGTATCCAGGCTCATAAGAACTTAATACGAAGAAACTCGAAAGGAGGTCAAAGTATTTTGTGATACTAATGTAATCTGACTGACCGCGAGGCAGTGTCTCAAGTATATAGGTTTATTAGATGTTAAAAGATACGAAGTCTTCAACGTAGGGTTCTATAACGTGCGATCTTGAGTTTCATAGAGATATATTCTTCTGCAATTTAGCACTATATTGTTGAAACTTTTTTCTGAAGACTTTAAATTAAATGATTTTGATCTTTATTGTTTTAATGAAGATTTACTCAAATTAATCACAATGAATCTGTAAATTTACAGCCACACAGGCATAAAAAGAATCGTTATATAACATATATGTTAAAACAACAAAAAATGACTTAGTTGTTTTTAGAACTGTTCACCGTAGTTTTATGAACTGATTCACTTCATTTTAGCTTTTAACTTACATCACTAACCCGTTGCCAGACCCCAACAAAATTTGTTTCTTTTGTTGTTCCATGGATTGCCATTTTTATAAATAATTCAGCAGATGTTTTTACCTTTTTTGAAGAAATTGATGTCATATTCAGACGAGTTGGAGTGAGATATAACAAGAGGTATTTGCGACTGTTTTGAAAGAAAGCAAACTAGATCTATAAACAATTCCATGGCGACTCACTATGGCCAACCCAAATCTAGACAAGCAAGGGAAATGTTATTCTAAACTTGATTTGAATGATTATTGCTTAGGTTTGATTGAGAGGAATCAGAGAACAAAAATATATCTAAATCTACTTATCAGGACTATGCGTCAAGCTAATTGCTGCTTGTACTTGACTATGGTTTGTTCCTTTCATTGTCTTTTACTGTTTTATTTAGCTGTTCCAGGGTTTGCCATTTTTATAAATAGTTCACCGGATGTTTTTACCATAAAGAAATTGATGTTATATTGAGACAAATTGGAATGGGATCGTGAGGTATTTATTATATTTTGTGACTGTTTTGAAAGAATACAAAACTGTAAAACAGGGGGGCATTGCCTAGACCTGGGGTCACCAAACATTTTTTTCACAGCGGGCCGGATTAACTGAAAGAATGGCTATCGCGGGCCACTTGTCATTTTGTTTGATACTTGCAAGAAGGAAAAATGCTGTAAAAATTCCAGTTGGGGGTACTTATGAAATCAACATATTTAATGATATATTCAGGAGTTTTTGGTCCCCCGTTTCATCAGCTTGAATAACAAAAATTCACATTCTTTACAACATTTAGAGTCAAATTTGAGATATAAGTCAATTATCGAGCCAGACCATGTGGGTATCAAGGGCGAGGTAGCCTACGTCTCTTCCCTGCAAAAAGTATTCAAAGCTATATCAAAAGAAATAGAAAGAATGAACTAATTCAGCATCCAGATTTCCATCTAGTCTCAAGACTATGTGGACATCCAAGTGTACTCGTCATCAATTTATGAGTGTTTAAATTCAGAAACTCTTCCGATTTTGCGATCTTAAATTAGAAATCCCCGCAAATGTCAAGTTTCAGTGTCAAGTGTGAGGTGGAGAAGGGTACATGGCGACAATTCGGACTGAGCTTGCGTACCACTTCTTTTTTGAGTATTACTAACTGTCAATAAATTTTATTCAAATTGAAATATTTTCGGGTGCAATATTTTGATGAAAAGATTGTTTATTATTCTCTGCATTTCAGAATCAATTTACTGCAGTTCCTTTAGATACTGATAAATCTGGAAAGTCAAAAAAGAATAAAGTGCCACGGAGGATTCTTCATTTCAGTGATGGAACTCTAGAAGAATACTCTTCTGATGAAGAGGACTGCAAAGACTCTAATAAAGAACTTATGGATCCAGTAAGCAATTTATTTGGATTTGCATTTTGTTTTAACCAAATTTGAATGTGATAGGTAATTTGTTGGATCAATTGTGACTGAATGATTCAGTCTCACGCGATCACCCATTCTGTATGTCTGATGCCTTTCACAAAAATATCAAAAGGCAATTTTAACCCAAGAAAAGCTCTAGCAATTATCTTACGACATGTTGTAATTGGGCAGAGAGGTGCACAGGCGATGAAATTATCGCTAAGGTTATCCATCCGGCAAACGAATTAGATGCCATCACTGCAAAATATATAGAAAGAGACTGTCATTTATCCTGTTAGCTTTACAACTTTGAAACTCTTGTGTAGAATAGATATATTGAATATAATTAAGACCCTTATCCTTCATTTCCCTCATTTACTTTACTTAAATGTTTTTAGTATTTTTAATTTCATATTTTAGTACCTTGCAACTCAGTTTATTGGAATAACATCGTTCCATGCAAATCGTTCCAATTAAGCAGCATTACAAATAAACGGCGCCCATAAGAACAACTATTAGTGTATGTAACATGTTCTTAATTAATGTTATTAATACCAGTATGTTTATGCATCTCTGTTGGTACACAATGACTTTCATCACATCTATGATTTAAAATCTTACTTTTAAAGCAAGGCTTCATCTCAAGTTTTATAAGTTGATGTGTGTCAGTTTGGCAAGAGAGAGAGAGAGATTTCCCCCAGGAAAGGAAGTGGGCTTCACTTGCTTACAATGCAATGTAAGCTTCATCTTGTCGATGGGCCAGGTGGACGATTATGACCAATTTCAATGAGCCTGCCAGCCATCCATTCATTCTTCTCTATCATTGTGTTACCTCATTCACAAGTTTATGCTATGCGCATGTAAGCTAGCGACACATACCACCTACCACCTAAACATTCATGTTCTTAATGATCACTGACTACACCTAAATCTTACAGCTGATAACTGGTAGGAATTTTTCGTCACAGTTGTATTCTCATTCACATATTATTTTTTTCAATTTGAGCCGATGACCATTTTCTCCGTTCCAATTAACCGGCAGGCATTTCAATTAACCAGTATAATTTACATAGGGAGAATTCTATCACCGACGAATCATTGATGTACAGGAATATAGTTGCATTTACCATGTTTTATTTTAATTATCAATTTCAATTACCTGTCCCCGTGGAAAATTGCAAATGAAAAAGCCAAAAATGGCATTCAAAATTCCAAAAATTGCAAGCAAAAAAGGTAAACAGCACACAATTATTTGTTGTTATTAATATTTTATTTCTTACTTACAGTAGAACATCCATTCTCCGAATGGGAGGAAAAGAAAACAAAAATAAAGTACAAAAAAATTTATAATTAAGAGATGTTAAATGAAGAGAGTCTACAGAGCCAAACTTTACTCAAATAAAAATCCTTTGTGTTTCAATTTTGAGCTTACAAGCGTTATATATGGACGACTCAAGGTTTATAATGAGATAAGATCAGTCTAACTACAACAGAAAGTCATTCCCAACAAATTTGTTTTAGTACAGGAAGAGAAGGCTCTGAAGACTCTCTTCATTTAACCCTCTTCTTCTGTTACTTAAGATTAATTATAGAGGGAAAAGCTCGTTTCTGCATCTGCTGAATTGACAGTGGCATACATGTAACAACGCAATGCCAAATTTGATAGGGTGGGAAGTTGTTCCTTGCAAGACTTCCAGGGTGCGCTGTTTCTTGGCTGATGGGCCTGGTTGTTCAGGATTAGATTTAAATTTAGCCTCTAAGCACTCATGCTTGTCAGTTTACAAGCCGGCAAACTCAGCACCCGACCCTCACGTGACTATTATAATAAACGTCAAACCGATCATACTTATGACATTTTTTTAGTATTTACTGCTTAGTGTGTCCTAATCAAATTATACATATTATAACAATCAAATTTGTAAAAGTATCATTAACATTACTTCATAACCGTCTGGCTAGTGGTGTGTGTGCATGTGAGTGATGGTAAGAAAAGACAAAGAAGTAATGTATGTTAATTTTACAAATTTGATTATGTATAATTTGATTAAGACACACTGAGTAGTAAATACTAAAAAAAATGTCATAAGAAGTGTGATCGGTTTGATTTTTGAACCAATTATTTATTATGGTCACGTGAGGGTCGGGTGCTGAGTTTACCGTCGTGTGTCAGTTTTCATGTGATTATCTAGATGATTTTCTGTGATGGTCTAAAACAATGTTGCAGGCATCGCAAAACAATTTACTTCCAGAAACATATGTAGTCTTTAGAACCTGCCCATGACGGTCCCGGGCTGTAGTCTTAGAGCCTTTCTTTGAGGTATCATTAGGCATAGTGTTTGATACTCAGGTTAGTCAGAACAGAAAATGCGTAAATTTGATCGATATGAAGAGATGCAGGTTGAGTCAATCAGATTAAGTTTAAACAAAGAATGAATTATTTACTTCCTGTGTTGTCAAGGAAAGTTACTCGCGAAATCTTAATAGTGTTGTGTGACAGTGGCAATAGCATTTCCCCGCCATGTTTAGCATATATACGACTCCAAAACAGGGAAAAATCATGAAAAATGCAAAATTATTGTGGCATTTGTCAAAATTGTGGTTCCGTCGCGATTTTCCACGGGGACAGAATTACCTTTCATCAATGGCCCTTTACGTGATTTTTAAAATTTTAGGCAGGAAGCCTTGGCTTCTTTCATAGAAATTTCCATTTACCTTTTTTGCTTACAAAGGAATTAATTTTAATTGGGAAATATTTTTAGTTTCTATTGAGTTTTGGTCAAAAGGATTTTTTTCTACTAAATGAGGGTACAATGCTGCTTCCAACCGTCGTGAGTTTCTCTTGGGTTAATCGTGTCCCAAAGGTAATTTTCAATAATATGACTCCCCGTGTGAGTCCTCAACTGAGAGGATAGAATTGTCCTAATTCCAGTATTCCCCATACATGTCGTAAGAGGTGACTAAGGGTTGAGTGGGAGCTTCTTCTCCCATCTGTACTGTCTTCTGGTTGTCAGACTCTCTTTTTCTGATAGGGAAATATGCGCTGGGAAGTGAGGGAGGCATATACCCAGTGGCCATCCCACATTTGTGTGCATTGCTTGACAAAAACACTATGGGCGTCACTTGCTATCTAGAAGAACCAAGTACTTTTGTATACAGTAGGGCAGGGATTCTTAAACTGGGGGACGTGAAAGGTTCCCAAGGGGGGCGCAAAAGTTTGGGCAATTGACTTGGACCTTTCCATCCCTATATTTATTTATTTTTATTTATGCCTAAATAACATTGATTAAACTATAAAAATCCAATGTTAACCCCAAGTAAATCCTGAACCATGGGAATCGGCAATTCCTGGCACATCTATGTTGTCGACTAAAGAACCGTGAGAGATATATTTTTAATTCCAAGCAATTTAGTGGGGCCAAATTGCTTGCAACATCTTCATGCAAAATACCCCTCTCTTTCAAGACTAAAGACTAACCAATGACACGATATTGTGTCAAGGAATCTTTCAAATTATTGTTTTTAGAATCATCAATAGTAAGAATTCACTATTTGACATCCATTGGAGTGACTGAAAAATCTTTCAAGATGGATAGAATCAAGAAAGCTTTGGCAACACATTGATCAAACCATGTGTCTTTATACACCAACAATGTGATGAGACAACTAATAAGTTGCTCAACAATTAATTGTCTCACTTCCTGGTCTACATTCGATTTCTCAGATTGTCTTCAATTGAGGAGAGATATCTTGTTCTAAGGACCCATTGAAACAACTACTAAAAAGATGTTTTTGTAAATGTTGTCTCGTATCTCGATTGCAATGTCCTGAAATGGAAAAATCATGTGAGAATTTTTATAGATGTCACTTTGACCAGAACAATCAAAATTCTCCGAGTAATCAACAGGGAAGGCTTATTCTTCAGTAATCGTCTTTCTATCTTGATCAACAGGTCTTGGTGCATATGATTGAATGGTTGATTGTACGTGAAATTTCACTCCAGTCGGTCAGAAAATGTATTTTTTCAATTCCACACGTAACGCTTTGCCAAATTGTTAATGTATGTTGTTGGGTATTCGGGTTCTATGGCTGTAGATCGGTTCCATAATCACAGGTATACAATCATTGTTCGATCATAGACCATCTATCATTAATAGACGTGGATCCACCCCTGGGTGGTCCTTGCAGTGCATGTTTTGGGGCTAGATGACTATCGTTAATTAGAGGTGTTGTTTTTTGTTGTCGTTTTTTGAGAGGTGATGTGGGTTTTTTTTAACTGTAAATCATCTTTCCATTTTGTCATCTTAATTATTGTATGTATTATACTTTATTATTTAAAATGCTCCTTTTCCTCCTTGGTGACTTTTTTCCTTTCTTCTGAAACCTATTTTTTTTACTTTTGCTCATTCTTTTAACTAACCTATCATCTTACTTTTTCCATGGGCACTGAGATGACCCCAGATTGATAGAGTTCTTACACTCCAAATGACGAACTAGGATTTGGACTCCTTACACTTACACCCAGGTTGCCTTATCCATTTGGCCACTGTTTATAAGATTATAGAATTGTTTATTTCTCATAAACACAAACTAATAATCAATTAACTTTAAAAAATGAATAAACATTCATCATATTGTAAACTGAGTGGGGAAAAAAAGGAAACAGTATAAAATTATAAGTTTAATATAAAATTCATTTGCATTTTTTATTTTAAACTCTTTAGAAAACATTGCAATGGTTACCATGGTTTATGTACTACATCAGTACTGGAGCCAAAAAGTCATTATCAGGTAATATAACATGAACTCACACTGTGTCATCAATTTTGTGGTGAATTTGTATCTCAAGTTACAAACATAACATTATTTGCTATGAATGAATGAAAGTATACTTAAGTTTATTGCATGCCACCAATTTTATGGCTAATTGCACATCATCCTCTTCTTTTCTTTGAAAATTCAATAATGAAGAAGCAGCTACAGCCACAATAAACAAAGTTCATTACAGAGAACAAATAATATTCATATATTCATGTTTTAAAAAAATAAAATGTTAAATACATACTTTCATTCTCCATGGGTTGATTTGTAATATTCATAATCATTATTTGCTTCAGTTACAATCATTTTGCTTTCCTAATTTTTTTCTTAGTGGCAGACTTTTGTGGTGAAAAATTGGCATGGTTTTTTGGCATCACATCTCCCAAATATGGATATGCTATTGCAGAACACAATAGATTGCAGAAGGAGGTGAGTTTTTCTATATTTTATTGCAGAGTCAGATCTTGTCAGTATACTGGAATGAAACAGCTTTCATTATAAGTGTGCCACTATGTAAATTGCCTAGAATCCCTGTATTTATATTTGCTGATGAAAATAGTGCAATGTAAAGTCCTTTTCCATCTCATCAAAGAAAGTTGGTGCCTGTTAGGACATATCACAAACCAGATTGTTTTGAAGCTCTGGATGAACAAAGCAATTAGATCAAATAAGTGAAAATAATAATAATAGTATTAATGAAACATTTAAGTACGCAAATTGCCCCTTGATGAGAAGGCTCTGTGCATACCTTACCTCCTTATAAAAAAGGGAGGTAATAATAAAAATGTTAAAAGTAATAATAATGATGATGATGATGACGATTGATAGATGTAACTCATTGTAAGCAATTCTATTTAAATAATAAAAAGAAATTATTAACTTACTATATGTTCCACAAATAACCTTAAATTTATTATACTAATGAGAAGAAAATTTAGCTCCTGGAGTATAAGATAAAAAAAAGTTAAAAAATAGAAGCTATAATTAAGATTTGCTGACTTAACACTGTATGATATCAAATTGATAATTAAATCCTAATGAGTGTACAACTGTATGTAGCTTAAATATATTTTAGTGTGAGTTGATTCCAATCCTGGTGAGCTGATAGTAGGATAGATTCAGTCTTTCCACGTCAGGCTGATCTTGTCTTGCAGTATACAAGACTCACTATTCTCGCTCAGAGATAAAGGTACGGTATGTAACACAGTTGAATGGATTGTAAAAGCTTGATTCTCCCTAAATAGTACAATAAACTTTCTTACACATAAGCGTACCCATATTTATATATAACAATAATAAATGCGATGCAAACTATAAGATAACTTAAATCAATTATCTTAATTCAAAATTAGACCATGATGAGAGTTTACATCATGAGAAATATTATTTATAAAGACATTGTTACATTAAAAAGGAAATGATAATTTCAATCCACATTAACCAGAACCTAATGCCTAGCCTGTTTACAACATAAATCAAAGTTAAAGGAAATTTAGTTGATCGATTTAAGGACATAAAATTAAAGGTGATATTGAATTATAAAAAAATTTCTTTGACTGAAAAAATTTAATTCAACAACGTCAGAATAATAATGACAATGTGAGTCCAAGATAAAGAAAATTGAGTGAAAGAATGGTGTAAATACCACAACCTGACACAATGAAGTGAAATGGTTAAATGGACAGAGAAGCTAGACTTGACAGTCTGATATTTCCTCATGAAAGGAACTCAGACATCGTGCTCACAGTGAACAATTTAGAAAGGAAAATATAATAAAATCACAAGAGATTTCACTAGGGACTCTCATGACATGATAAAGATAATGTTGATGATAAGAAGAAGAAGGAAAACTATAATGATCATTATGATGATGATATTAATAATAATGATAATAATGAAATCCATGCTGTTTTAATAAACATATGAGGCAAATACGCACTATTTTAATTTGACTAAGGCTTTGAAATGACACTATTTAAAAATAATCTGACTGCGACAAAAACTTTGAAATAATAATATTTACAATATATGTGAGAACCTCATTAGCAATAGATATATGTATATAAGTTATCTTCTTTTAATGTGTCTATTTTAATTCTGACCACACGTTGCCCAAGAAATCTATTCACCCTGGTGCAAGCCCATTATTTGTCACAAAGGTGTGTGTTGTGCATATGTGCATGGAGTCAGGAGAGGCGAGTGAGATGACCCTTTGTCACTGATAGGCCTCTCTTTCTATCATTGTGGAGATCCATGGAAGATCGAAAGTTATGTCATAGTTACATCGTAGATTTACCTGTCACCAACACCATGAAAAATTAAATGGCAACCCCCACCAACCTATTATTTTACTAGCTGTGAAGACCCGTTCCAAACAAACGGAAGCCAGAAAATACATAAAATGATAAACATGCTGGCTTAGGGAATTAATTTACTAAAATGACTAAATGCAAAATCATTTGAATAAAAAAAAATAAAATGATGTAATATCATAAAAATGCAAAATGAGAATGCACCCTAATAGTATACTATTCCTTCTATCTAAATCATAAATCTAGATAATAATAAAATTGGGTTTAAATTAAGACATGATTTGTGTTGGAAACACCGCAAGTTAGGCTTCTGTATATATTTTTAATTTGAAGTTTGTAAGATCTGACTTGTGCATCAGGATTATGCAAGGTTAGATTTGAAAGTTCAAAAACTGTTTTATCAATCTTGATCGAGATCTAATAAAACTGGTGGCTGGGTACCCGGCTTTGCTCGGGGGAAAAGAGTATGTGGATGCATTAGCAATTACCAATGATAAGTGATGAGGCAAACCATCCATACTTCAGATGAATACTAAAAATAAGTTATTGCTAAAGCTTAATGCTTGATTTAAATCTAGATCTAGAATAAGAGAAATTATTGAGCGTAGAGTTAGATCTATAGTTTTAAGGCATACGGTAGTTTTGACATATTGCTGCTTTCCATGCCGACTCTACTTTCACCGTATCTAAATAGATCTAGCTACCCATTCACTGCTGGGTCGACGGGAAGCCAAACACACACACATACATACACACTCACACACACAAATAAATAAATAAATAAAAAATGAATAGATCTAAATAAAGTATAAGAAAAAAAAAGCTGATCACAATAAAAAGAAGAAAAAAGGTCAATCACAATAAAAGACAACAGCAACAACTACCGGGATGGCCTTTGAACCCAAAGCTCACTCTTTGGTAGCCCTACGCACTATTAATTGGACCGCCAGGACTGCGGGTATGTTTGTGTTTTGCTTAGTCAAAATAGATGGGCCTTTTGTTGATTGATCCTGCAGGCAAGATCATGGACTTTTTTCGAGTTTGGAAGAAATCCTCAGTTTCCAATTATCTAGATTTAGATCAGGATTTAAATTCTAAGAATGATTCTGTCTCTAAATCTATTATGTATCATCCTATTAAACAAATTAGTTTCTTAACCAAGAAATAGATCTAGATCTCCCTGGAACTTTTATCGGACAGATTCAGTTTCTATGGTTCGATTTTAGATCTAATGTTTCTAGATAGATCTAGATCTAGACCATAGACTTTGCATACTGTTTTGATCTAGACCTAGATAGATCTAGTCAAAGTATACCCACTACATTTTTCTCTATTTTAGATCTAATATGATTTCTAGTTGGAAGTTGGAATGGTAGTGATAAGGAGTGAATGCCTGGGTTCCAAAGGTCGGTTTGGAGTTCTAAAGACTCATTTTTAGTTAACTAATACAAAAAATAATCCGACTACCCTGGAAATCAGTTTGTAAGAAAGTTTAGGTAATTTTATCAATTAGCTGTCTGAATTCATCAATTTGTTTACTGGGAACAAAAGTACCCCAATAATGGATTTTATGGATTAGTTGATCACATCTACAGGCTTGGTCACATTTATAATAATGGATATGACAAAGATAGACACATACACACTGTTGATATTGTTGGTTCTATAACAAACTTCACATGACAGGACACAAAAGACCATTTCAGTACAGGGATTCAGTTCACTGGTTTATTCACCATAAACAGCATACATACATGACAGCATACTCGGGATTATAGAAAGAGGAAACTTTATATCACATTTAGACTTCACTTAAATATTGTTCTTACAACCACATGATCACTCACACTTAATGCATCACTCACAACTCACTACACCCACTCATGATATTCATCACTCATTTATAATCACTTATCAACACACACAAAGACTTGGTATCGACCTCACAAAAAGCTTTGGCCTTATTTCTTATTGCCTCACTTTTTTAATAGGGTTGTCCCGTTTTATAGATAATAGCAAGCGGGAAAAGAGAAAGCTAGCAAGCAAAGCTTAAAGAAAGTGGGTCTGGCCCCCTCTGGTAATAATAATAATAATAATTATAATATTTATAATTATAATGAAAATGTAGGCAGAATTGTTTGTTTGCTCAAATATAAATCCCAAAGTTATGTAAATAAGCTTCAAGTGAAAAGATCTTCAACTACCCTTCCATTTACCTCACCTTGGTTTGAACTGTGTCTTTATTATTGTTTTCATGTTTATTTTGTTTGTTCATTCAGTTTTCAGAGGATCAGGCGAATGAAAAACGGGATTTACAAGGTTATAGTACTTTATCCTCTGTTAATATCCAAGTTGTTGATGGAAAGAACGGCTCTTCTGACGTCAAAGTCATTAACAATGCCCCATCATCTGTGGAACCTAAATACTAATAAAAACCCAAGTTTTGATATGATTGTATTTCATTATTTTCATTTTACCTTTAATTGTCATGCACCATTATGATGTATTTGAAGAATAATTTCTTATTTTTGCATTCAATAATTATGGGCTTAATTTTCATTTTTGCTAATTTTTTCACATTTGAAATTTATATGATTGTATATATTAATTGTGTATTTCTTTATACATGGATTGGATTCCTTTGTCATATTATATTGCAATTTGTGTTAAAATGCTTGTATAGATACTGTATTGTTTTCTTCATATCAAATTTCTTAACACATATTCTGCTATAACTACCACTACTGAAGTGTTTTTGTTCAATAGCTCGACTCACAGGACATGTTTGTATCAACTTCAATGTTTCTCAAAATTAATTAAACATGAATTAGTCCTTGTCATGAGTTTTTATCCACAAGGATTATATAAATTGATGTAGACTTATTTATCACAGGTAAACCAAGAAAAACAAAAGTTATCTGCAGAGCATTCAGTAAATGAAGAAAATGAATAAATATTGATAAAGATTTATAAAGTTAATTCTCAATTTTTTAACCTAGTTTCATCTTATTCATTGAGCAGTTTTATTGGTGTATGAAAATTAGCACAATGTGATGAAGATTCGGTAATTCGGTAAACACATTTATTGGATTGAAATGTTTGTTTAAAAAAATACGAAACTCTTTGGCAAAGTTAAGAGGTTATATAGGTATCACTTTTAAACACTGTGGCTACCATAGGTAACTGCCTTTTCCTGGGAACAGTTGCTATACTTAAAGGTTAGTGTTGTGAGATTGAAAAGTAGGAGGTATTTTTCTGGCAACCTCCAGATCCGTGGCTAAGAGGCGTTTTACTCCAAACTTTAATTTTGATCAAGGAATTTCAATATTTTATCACAAAATTTTTCTGTTTCAGTTTCTTACTTATAGTTCAACTTAATTTTTCACATTTCCATTATTTGTAATGCCTTTCAAATGTTTTTTCAAGTAAAACCAATAATAATTTTAAATGTTATAATGTCAATTTACATTTGGCATTATACCTGTAATTCACATTTACCTTTTCATCTGCAAAATAACATCATATGTTAATTGCTTTTTACTTTTTAATTATCACTATCACCTCACTTTGTAGAAATAATACAATGATTAATCAACACCCCTCAATGATGATAATCATGGTGTATAAGTAGTGTTCCTTCCTTGCCATATTTGATATAGTTGATGAGATGTATAATTTCCTTTTGCTGAAGGCCTATGTAACTGGAGCTTTCTTTTTCTTATCACATTTATATATTATATGTTGAATGCGTCTTTCTTATCTCAAATATTTATTTATTTTACTTTGAAACTCAGAATGAATTTCAAATGTGTGATTATATGAGGTTTGTCCCATATAAAATGATAAAATAGCTATAAAATAATAAGTAATGGACCGATTGAGATAAAACTTACACAGCAGGTAGATGAAAACATTTTTTTTTTTTTCTCTCAATATAATCTCCATGAATCATCAAGCATTTTGTCCATCTGGCTAGATGCCGCTTCATTGGACCAAACAAATGAAAGTTGAAAGTGAAGGAGCAAGATCAGTACTGTGTGGAGGATAAGGTAAAACCTCCGAACCATGCTTCTGAAACCATTCCTTTGTGACTTTAGCTGTGTAAGGTGTAGCATCGTCGTGCTGCAGAACCACACCTTTAGTCAAACGTCCAGGTCTTTTGCAGCATATTGTTTCTCTTAACTTATTGAGAGTTTCACGTTGTTGCATTGATAGTTTGACCTTGAGACAAAATCTCAAGGAGAATGACACCTTTTGCATTCCAGAAGACTGTAGCCATTAACTTTTTTACAGATGGCTGAATTTTGAAATTTTTTTGGTGGTGGTGACGAAGGGTGCCTCCATGCCATGGAATCTTTTTTCGTCTCTGTAGTTATTTGGTGTATCCATGTCTCATATCCTGTTATTAGATGATTGATTAAGCTTTCATTAGGGGATTGAAAGTCGCCAACAGGTCCAAGTCCTAAGTTGTCTCTTGGATTTAGCTGGCACCGTGCTAATAAGGCAGTGAAAACATCAATATGCTGTGCCTTTTGATTATTTGTCAACTGTTTTGGGACCCACCGCACTGACACTTTTCTGTATCCAAGCTCATCAAAAAGAATTCTATGAACCTGTAACTTAGACAGATCTAAGGCATCAGCAATTTCACGAACCTTGAGCCTCCTGTCACCATGAAAAAGCTTGTCAATGTTCCCTGCATTTTGCTTTAACTTTTGAGGCACTCTGCCTCTCTTAAAGTAGTTAAAGTGCCCATCGTGCACATTTGTGTGTCCCTCTTTGAATAAATTGCATCAATGGTAGACCCCATGCTTGTTTAAAACATTCTCGTCATAAACGCTGACTTCAGTATAAATTCCTTTGGGGTTCTTCCCTTTTGCAGGGAGAAACCGGATCACTGCTCTGACCTCTTCCTTTGATCAAATTTTTATTAAGGTCGCCACTTTTTTGTTTAGGAAAATACTTAATGCGTTCTATTGTGCACATTCAATAGTGTGATCGGATGGGGAAATCCTTAGGCTTCAAAAAATATTTGTACAAAATTAAAAAAGACCTAATAATATAAGGAAATTATGGCCATGTTATTATTTTATCTGGGACAACCCTCATATTTTCATACACTCAAAAGATTTGTGTGCAATATGAATTCAATTTTCAAGATTAGCTCGATTTGATTTAAAATAATTACATTTTTAATTTGTTTTATTTGTTATCAAAATTAAATACCAAATATGAAAGTCAAACATATGCATAGGAAATTTAGTTATCTGTAGTAATACGATATTTTTACTTTCATAACCTTTGCAATAGGCAGTTTAGTGAAAATTTCAAACTTCAGATTTCACCTCTGATCTAGTATCATTTCATTTGAAGCAGCCTGAATAGCTGATTACAATGCTTTTTGAATTTTGCAATTATCTCCATTGGTTCAAAAGTTATGAATTTTTT
>JASKDV010013887.1:0-16792 GCA_032466395.1 Aegires albopunctatus | reverse complement strand
CTCTCTCTCTCTCTCTCTCTCTCTCTCTCTCTCTCTCTCTCTCTCTCTCTCTCTCTCTCTCTCTCTCATTCTCACTCTCTCTCTCTCTCAGGCATTTCTATCATAAATGTAGCCGCCCACACTGCCATTTGAAACACCTTTCAGTCTTGGGCTGTTCTGCGATTAGTTGTCCATCCATTATGATTATGTTGCATCTTGCAACCATCTTCTTCTAGAATGCCTTGTTCCTCATGCTTCTATCATGCCCTCCAGACTCAGATTTTTAAAAGTGTCTTCTCTTTTGCAGTGACCAAAAAATGTCATCCATATATAAATGTGCTTGAGAATTTTATGAGAATTGAGTTCATGTATAAAAAGTTATTCACCTTTTAAAAAGTTCCTTTATTAAGTAAAGTCTAGCAGCAAACTTAAACCCAAAATGAGCTGCAGTTAGTAGTCATTGGCTCTAGACATATACATTGAGGAATTTTGTGTAATGTAATAATTGCATGCTCAATCCTCTCATAACTTTCAGACATTTCACTCACCCTAGATTTTTTTTTTTTTCAAATCACCATTTTAATTTTTATATCTCTGTTAATGGTTGCATGAATACAACTTAATAATTTTATCATTCGTCAGTGAGCAAAGTTTCTATATGTGTAATTAAAATTTTGCTCCTTGCAGCAACACTGCCCCACCATATGAGTGACTTTCATTGAATTTATTTAGGCATGAAAGATGATCACAATGTAGAGATAATTAATTGGAACTAGTATGTGGTGATGAGTTATTCTTGGAAACACTGACAATATTTCTGAACTAGAGGATGTTTTTCATCCATCATCGAAAATCAACTGTCATCGTATGAAATACCATACCACTCAGATATCAAACAATCTTCATAAAGTCAAGAGAGAAGGCCTGTTTTTAATCATCGTTGTAAGTAATGCTCCATATTGATCAAGTCTCTACATTTTTTTTCTCTCATTGGTTGTCTCTTGCATGGTGCTTTTCTTCCACTTAAATGAGCAAAATCGTTTGAAAAGTTTTCTTAAGTTTTCTGTTTTTTTTTCCCCTGTCACTTTCTATGCATTGAAATGTTCTGCAAACATGGACATGTGTACACAATTGCTATCAATATGTTGTTAAAGCATACAGACGATGTATGAGCGTAAATAATCAATTTGATTTAAACCTGGTGGCAATACTGTGTAGATTGAAGTGTTGAGTCCTTGAGATTATTCTGACCTCTTTCCAACACAAAGCATATTATTTTGTCCTGAATGTGACAAAAACAGTATTCAAATATTTACACTTTTTTCCTTAATTGTGTCCATTGTAACAGTTATTTGAAGGGAGAGTCAAAAGAAGTGAAAAAAAAAACAAGAATCTGCATTATGTACCATTCCTAAGGATGACCTATTGACCAGTTACACAATCCCCATACATCCAATCAGAATCTGACCAATCTGATATATTATAGAGTCAGTGCGTTCTATGTGGTTGGAAGACCAGAAATAAGAATCTGTATGAAAATTGGACTTTAACATTGCAACTTTAGAAGAAAATAGCAATCCCCTGGAATTGATCAATGAAAAATTGCAAAGAATGGCATCCATTGAAAGAAAACCACTTAAAATGACATGCACCATACTTCTAGAATGTAATTTTTTCAAAGAGAAAGAAGTCTTGCAAAGTGTATCTTACAATGTATCATGCATATTATGACCGTTTCAGTGGACAATAATGGTAGGGAAAGTTGAGGTAAATAAATGGTTGTTGATGTAAAATTAAGACTTCTAACATCCAAGTAATGTGTAAGATCATCCAACATCTGAAAGGAAATAGGCCATTGATGATATTGATGAATTTAAAACTCGACCCTCTTTACCTCAATGGTGGCTCTATTAATTATGAAATTTTGGTTTTTCTTTAATTTAGTTATTCAAGTATGTTTTGGCAAGTTAAATATTATATTTACTTCAGTCATGAAAGAACATTTTTTTTCTACATTTTTAGTTTAATTGTATAAATTAAAATTTTTGGTGAGCAAGATGGCCTTGGAACCCAGTGAGTGAAATATCTACTTCACTCATGAGTTTTTGTCTCAACTGATTTTACACTCATGTGTCACTCTGGGGTTAAAGGGGGCTGGGTGGGGGTTTACTTTCCTATTCATAGCTTTGAAAGTCCCTTTGAGAGGTGTGACAATATGCTTCTAGATCCATAAATTATAAGATTGGTTTTACCAGCAAGGAAAAGAAGACAAATATCTTTATGTTAATATGATGAAGGAAAGAACTTTTAGGGATTAAAAAAACTATATGAAGATTACATTAAAATTCATTTTTAGAGTTTTGTTTTGAAAATGTTAATATCTAATAACTATAGTATTTTTCTGTGCTTTCTCCATTCTTTTCTCTATGATCATCTCATCGTCTCATCATATCTTATTGGATAAAGTTCCATTTATGTTTCAATGACACACTTCACTTTTATATTAAACACTATGGCTTTGCAAGAGGGGATGGTGGCCATCTATGTTTGCCATTTGCCATTTGCCATCTATTTTATCTTGTTTTATAAATGTAATACTGAGTGACTTCCAAACTTTTGTATGTTTTTTTAATGAAGCAAAGGAGTGTAAAATATTTGGACTTTGCCAATTTGCACCCATTGCCATCCCTTTGTAGAAAAAAGGATTTCAATAATTGAATGTTATTCCTTTATATGAAATTGAAAAATTTGGAAGTCCGTTATATCAATGGGACCTAACCATTTTCTTAAAATAAATTGGGAAGAGATAGGATGTCGGTAAATGTTAACCAATGTAATGACTCACGTAAGCAGAAGTTTAGTAAATATGTATTTATTTGTTTATTTATAACATTTTTTTAGCTGTAATAAAGGATGCCCGTGAAACGACTCCACAAGTGTCATGGCCAAAACATTCGGCTGCTTCAAGGCAATACAGTTGCTCTAAGAGAAACCAGCTTTGCTCATGCTCTGATTTTCAGTGAAAAACCTCTCCTGCCAGGGGAAATATTTCTGGTAGAAATTGAAAAGACAGAGCGAGGATGGAGTGGACACATGCGCATAGGTTTGAGTGAGGTAGGTAACTATGCCAGCTCCTGGGAGCTTTTTAATACTTGATTGACAATTAATATGTTCCTTCTCTTTTTCTTTTTTTTTTCTTTTCTTTTTTTTTTTTTTGCTTTTGAAATTGTAGTTTGTTATTTACACAGTTACTATTATGGTGAATTATCTGTTGACAATAGGTTCTGTTTATTTGGATGGAGAGGGGGAGGTGTTTGCTACATGCACTATTGAAGTTCATTTAGGGGCCATGCTTCCTCTACTCTTTCTAATTTTCAATAACATGTTCCTTTTGTCACATCATTGATAATGGAAGATGCTTGGTCCCTTTTACCTCACTAGACTTGGATGTAATTGAGCACTTAGCCGGTGGAGCGGATAGCTCAGTGGTTAAGGCGCTTGTCTACCAAGCCAAAGGTCCCTGTTTCATTTTCAAACCCATGCATTCTTGAATTTGAAATCCAAATGTTTTTCGGGGTTCCATGTGCCCCCCTATCCTTAGGTTGCTAGGATAAAGAGTGCCAAGTCCCATCGGAGACGGACTAATAATATCGGAGGTCCCATATACGCATGTAAAAGAACCCTTAGCTGTTAACAGTGCAGTCTAGGAAAACCCTTATATCACCAAAGTAGTGGACATGGCATACCTGCATACCTTTACGGATATCTGTTAACATGTACGGAAATGGAAGAAGTATAACGGAGTTTGATTTCACAGCAATTTGGTCGTGTTAGAGAAAACAAATCTTTTTTTTAATAAGTTACCACATGCAACAATAAAAACTTCACACTTGGCACATGTGTGACGTCGCCGACTCGACACGGAAATTCTGCATTCGTCGGTAGACTGGTTTAGTATTACTGAAGTTTTACCATTTATTACTGAAGAATTTTGTGTTGGTTACTGATTTTGAAATTTTCAAGTAGGCAGGTATGACATGGGTAAAATTCAATACAACAAAAAGCACATAGCCATTATGACAATTTTGTCTTTGTCCAAAAACATTGTATAGTCAAATCTACTTATAACGATGGCCTCAGTTGTAACAGGAACTCGGATATACTAGCAGTGATAAAGCAAAATCCAGTATTACGTGTCATTACATTTAAGTAACAGGAAACTGTTCTACAACAGTCCTCAATTAGTTAGACGACTTGGAACTATCAAGCAGTAGAATCCCTGTTACAGCCGAGTTGAGGCTAATTCTGGAAATGGATAAAGCGGGATGTGAGGAGGACTGGGACATATGTTAGGCGAACTAATAGAACTTAGACATGAGGAGGCAGAGAGACAATGCCTCCCAGTCTCCTTGTGAATATTCTGCCCTTATACAACAAAAGGACGAATATCATTGATAAAATATAGCGATATTCGTCCTTGTGTCGTATGAGGGCAGTATTGATGAGTTTATGGGTGTCATTTGGCATTTCGATCAAATACCAAGGACTTTCAATAAGATTTGCGATGTTTGACTTTTTGTGAAAACAGTAAAATTTAAACATACTGGTACTTGTGTCTTGGCCATTAATTTTGTCACCTGCCTACAAGTTGTGAGAAGTTAGGCGGACTGCCACAGATTGATGTGGGATCTAAGAGGGATAATTTCATTATCCTTAAAAAGGTAGAATATTATTAGGCAGACTAGAATGTTAGAAGGAGGGATCTAAGGAAAACAGCACTGTATTAGCTAGTGTGGGTTATGAGACCTTCGTGCATGGGGGACTGAATCAACACTTATTCTTAAATGGAGATGGAATTGAAAGATTTAATCCCCGTCCAGTGTCATGATCAAATGATGATTGATTGCAAAAACAATGACTTGACCAACCAATACAATTTATGATAACAAGTCATAGAATTGAGCATGCTTACTCAGTCTTACTGTTCTCTTTTCTATGACATTATTGACATAGAGTATGCTTACATCAATTTTAATGATAATACATATGTTATAATAATAGTACATCTCTAGCGCCTTTTACATAGGTCTCATAAAAGTACATATATAATATATATCATTTAGTTATGTAATGAATGAATTCAAAGGCCAATAGTCTACACTATTAGCACATCCCTATCAGCTTTACCCCTTTGTTACATAAAAAGAAAATTCTATTGCATAAAAATTGCTATAACCAAGCTCAGTGGACTTTTATAAGGTGGGTTATAAGGCAGGGAGGGCTCTATTCTCAGCATAACTTATTTCAATCCTCATCCGCAGATAAATCCTGCTAGCCAACGAAATGGTCTTCCTCAATATGCTCTACCAGATCTGGCCCAGATAGGACGATGCTGGGTCTCCGCCGTTACAAAATCTCGTAACCGGCTCCAGTACCAAGGTCCTGACCAGTCCCCTACCTCCCTTCGCAATCCGTCCTCTTCCATTCTAGGCACAGGAGAAGTAATCAATACTAGTTGTGGCATTGTGCGCCGTTCAATGCTCCATCCTTCCTATTCTCTCTACCGTTCAGCGTTTGTCAGTAATTCTGACAATCAGTCAGCAGCTGATGGAGAAGAGCCTACCATAAAAGCCCCCAAAAAATTGATTTTGGCCACTGATGTGGGCTCTCGCATAGGAGTTGTATACTGTCCTGACTCCTCTGGTAATTTTGCTAGGATGCATTTTATCATCAATGGGGAGGATCAGGGTCCAAGTGAGGAATTGATTCCAATAGGCCCCAACTCACCTCCTTTGTTTGCGGTCGTGGATGTGTATGGTACAACCAAGCAAGTTCGACTGGTAGATCTTTATAAAGGTTTGTTTCACATCTTTCTATTTTTTCCTCATTAAGTTGCAAACTAGCACAATGGTATGAATCATTCCATAAAGTTAGACGATTTTATGGAAAAAGATGATGTGTACTGCACTGTAAAAATATTATTTTATTCAACAGCATAATGATGATAATTTCATGACCAATCAAAAACTTGAAAAACTGAAAGTTTGGATGCTTTTGGCCTAGATCTACTTTAACACTGTTGGTCAATTTATGGGCCCAGCCACAGCCATTTGTAATTGACTTTGTCACTCTGCTCTAGCCTTAGAACAAAACCAGAAGTCTGTGAAGCATTGCCATATGTAATGTTAGCAGTAGGCGCTATTTATAGACCTACAGCTTTCAATTCATTCATCCATTATTATGTATCACATAGAGATGGGCCTACTAGCTAGCACAAGAGTAAGAAAAAAGGCAATCTTTGATTTGACAATACAAAATGTCAAAAAGAAAGCACACTGCATAAAAGTATAACTCCTCTTTGGACTTCAAAATTAAAGTTCCTTAGGGCTACTAAAAAGTAGATGAAAATTTTTTTTATTAAGACTGAAAGCTGTCAGTGTCTGAGACATGATATCTATAACTCAATATTGTCTACAAAAGAGAAGAGTGAGAAAGCCATTAATGAGTTACGTTTTATTCCTGTAAGGAATAATAATATAACTATCTTCAAGTGTGGGTTACACGGCTTAGGTTACGCCCCTTGTACAGCTAGTGACTTTGTTTAAACTGAAATAACAGCACTGGTCCTTTTTTAATTTTGTTTTAACTGGTTTCTACTATTATTCTATACTTTCAAAATTAGATGAGTTGTTAAATGTGAAAATGCAGTAAAACAGATAAGATAACAAAACAGTCCGAAGTAACCCTCTTAATGATAATAATGTCTTTACCATGCAATCAAGCCCTTAATTTTCAATTGGGTTAAGTGTGAAATAAATCATGCTGTCTTTCATTTTTTTCTGTTTCTTTCAGTGAGTTCATTACAGAATGCATGCCGAGACCTCATTCTTCAAAATACTCCACCTCAATATATGTCTGCATTGCCATTGCCTCAAAAAGTCATTCAATTTCTTTGTGAAGGAGATGGCTCATAACACAGGGTGACTCCTTGAAAAAGGCAGTTTTTCATGTAATTGATTCATGTGTGTGTTTGATTTACATATCATCTTTCAGTAATACCATTTTACACAAGTGTCTATTAAAAAACCGAGCCATTCATTCTGATTTTGGTAAATATGTCACAGCATTTGTATCATGTTGCACATGTATCTATCATATCATGAAAATGTGTTTCAATTTTTTTAAATGATGGTTTGGCATTCATTGCCATTTGTCTCTTCTTACTTCAGTTTTTACTTAAACTTAAACATGATTTTGTGTTTTAGAAAGTTTAAAATGTTCCCCCCTTTTTTTTTCTTTACTGAATATAATAATATTCAATTCTTTTTCATTTTAAGTTCTGCTATGTATGCTTTGCTCATGGGTGTCCCTCTTATGAGGCATTGAAAAGAATACTGATTTTTAATTTTCCTATTTTTCACTTTTATCTCTCAATTTTTCTTACAATTTTATTTCCCATTTTGCAAACTTTTTGCATTCATTTTAATATCTTTTTTCCATAGTTCGATTTGATCAACTTTAAAGTAATTTCCTCCGCAAATTGTTGTTGCTCATTTCCTCTCAAAAGAGACTTTTCCAAAGGAATCAGATAACTATGCGACATGTAGGCAATGAGTACAATGTTGCTACATCCTTGTAATTAATTGTCATTGGATTTTTATTTTTAAAAAAAATTGTTTTACTGTAAACAGATTTTTCCCATTCTAGTCAATTTCACAAGTTAGATGGAGCAATCATAGGCTCCATTTGATATGAATTATTTAATGCTTACAAAATTTTCAAAATCTTTTAATCTCATTTTTTATTTCAATGTAGAACCTCAAGGAGTGCTATTTAGTTGTTAGGTTTTGTGAGGTGATTTTATTAGAAATATACATTAATCTGTCAAATGCAACATCTCATCTTATAAAAGTAATTTTTAAGATATCTTAATTGGTTGGCATAATATAAGATTATCATTTAAATGACATGCAGATGTAAGGGTTTCTATTATTAATATTATTATATTTTTCAAATATCTTTTTAAACCTGTCTATGACATCTTTCCCTCTTCTTTCATCTTCTACGTTATCATCCACAACATTCTCATTATCACTGTATTGCCATCATTTTGTTAATTATTTTTTATTCAATCCTGAATTACTGCTTTGTGAGCTCACCAAACAATTCACTTCTCTCCATTTATTTTGCCATACTTCTGATCATTATTTTTATTTTAAACTGTTTTGATTATCAATTAACACCTATTATATGTTTAATTGGGATTTGCCTGAAATGTTATTACAGTACAAGCCGGTATTTGGAATGCCGGATCATTGGAACAGCCACTTAATTGTAATGATTCATCTGGGACAGAAATCGACCTATATATAAATCATACTAATTAATTGGAACTTGGAACGCCTGCCGGTCAATTGGAGAGGGGTAAAAATGGTCCTTGTATAAATCAAGAAACATTGCTACTTAATTGTAATGATTTGCTTGGAACCGTGCTGTTTCAATTAATCGGCTTGCATTGTATTAAAATTTAAGGTTTAAAAGATGACCCCAAAAATGCTATTCATACTCATGTCCAATAGTAAATCACAAATTTAGCATTAGATATACGGCATATTATTGTTAATTTTGGATGCACCTATTTTCGGAAATTGTTTCTATAAAGCTTTTTTTAGTCTTACTTTTTGTGCATGATGATCGTAGACAGATACATCATTCTATTTAAATAGAGTTGTTGCCCCTGAGCAGTGAAAATGGCATCACAAAGTTTTGGGTGTAATGTCCCAAAAGTATGTGTTTCGACTAATAAACCAGCTAATATTGGCTTTACTGGTCTCCTATGCAATTGCCACATTTTCTTGGAATGTGCTATATCTGGTGGGTTTCAAGTCTTTATAGAAGTATCTTTAAAACATATGGTCGCTATATTTAAAGAGCCATTCTTACCTTTAAAAGACACAAATAGTTAAATACACATTTTAACATTATTACATATTGATATCAAAGATAAGTCAGAGGCATGTGGACAGTAAGGATTACATTTTTTCCCCCTTCAGTATTAATTTCTCATTTTACGTTATCTTAAAGCATCATTGCTATTCTTCTTTTTCACATTAAATGGTTTTATAATATTAAGAGCTACTTTGATTGTAAAAGCCCCATTTTTTAAAGCATGGAATGAAACATTTGGTTTTGATCAATGCAAACATGTTGAAATAAGACCACATGTTTTGTGCATTACATATGAGTTTATATTAAGTATTATTATCTTTATCTCTGCTAGTCCTTTGATTCTATATGTATGAAACCTTGATAATATTAAGAAAGGAATCAAGCCTTTAACATACCACTCAAAAACAAACCAATAGTATAGGCCTGCTCGAATTTATTTTTGTACAGGGCAATTCAAGTAAAGACAGTGTGAACATTGACCGCTTCAATTGAGTATCATTTTGGCAAACAACTTTTAAGACTGAAACGTTAAGTCACCTCAATATTTGACCTACCACTCTAATTGTATCATTTTAAATTCTTTTCAATTTTGAGCTATTCTAGAAAGATCATTATCACATATATATAATATGTTATTTGCTTTATCCACCTGTAAGCAAATTTTTTGTTCGAATTAAAACATTGAGGGTATGCTATTTCTTTTAATTTTTTATTTCAATTTCATGTTTCCAGCAATATCATTATTTAATTCTTATCACAGCTATTTTTTCCAACCTGATCATCGTCACCACTCATAACTCTGTAAATAACGATCATTGCTTGTTTATACCACTGAATGGCATGACTGCAATTATTTGTTGTAAAGAATGTTTATTGGCAATTTAAATGGAAGATAGCAACAGATGCAAAAGTAAATATTTTCTCCAATGTATATTTTTCTTTCTTTTGATACTCAGTATGACATAATTAAATTTGTGAGCTCAAACATGCATCCATCAATACTTGGAGGTGTATTTAAGTGATAATAATAAGCGAAAAGTGATACATGTACTAAGAATTTCAGTCTGATTTCTTATTTGTCCTACAATTTCTTTGTGATTGATGAAACTCAAAGATTCAAGAATGCTGTATTGAAAATGTTCTTTTGATTGAAATAATAATGATGATGATATTTATGTGTATTTCTATTGCCCTTTCTAAAGTCTATAATAATAGGTTATTTTCACTAGGAGAGTATAGAATTGATAATTTATCAGTTATTTTTAAGTTTATTGTTTAATTTTCAATAATATTTCAAAATTATGTTGAAAAATGTTTGGTTAAAAAGATAGGAATGATATTAGACATTGGCTTTTTATTGGGATAGAAAAAGAAATGAGCTTAATTTAAAAAAAAATATTGACATGAACTTCCTTGTAAGATCGAGATATTGTATAGTGGTCAAAGCTTAGACATGATAGTGTGCCAAGTTTGCATTTTATTTCCATCATTGTCTTGAAATCATCAATGCTATAATACAATCATCACTGATAAATAATTTGTAGATATCAACTCATATGTTTGTAAAAATTTCTTTTGAAGTTTTATATATTATTGGTTTTGGACAAGCACCAGCTATCTTTAATAAGTGATGAAAACCCCCATGTGGGTAACACAGTCTTCAATTGAAAGGAAAGAATAGGCCCAATACCATTACTCCTCATGCATATTGTAAGAGACGACACATGGTAGAATGGGAGTTTCTTCTCCCATCTGCACGGTCTTCTGTTGTCAGGCTCTTTGGGAATTTGATGGGAAGTGAGGGAGGCATATACCTGGTAGTCATTTGTGAGCATTGGTTGACTTAAAAATTCTATAGGGATCACTTGCTATCTTATAATTAACTATCTAGAAGGATCAATTACTTTTGTACACAAAGGGCACTAGAGAATCCTGAGTGTTCTTTGCAGTTGTTTTGGGGCTTGATGTTTTCTTTTTTAGCGATGAGTTTTTAAACAATTTGTAAATGATCTTTCCATTTAGATATCTTTATGATTATATGTATTATATTTACTATTTGAAGTGCTTCTTTTCCTCTTTGGCAACTTTTTATACCTCTTCTAAAACCTATTTCTTTTATTTTTGTTCTTCCTTTTAACTAACCTATCATCTTACTTTTTCCATGGGCGCTGAGATGATCCTAGAGATTGATAGAGTCCTTAAACTTCAAATAACTAACCAAGTGATGAATGTAAAATGTAAATCAATGTTTTAGAATAAGAAAAGATAGTCATATTGAGATGCTTCGTGATTAATGAACGAAGAAGACATTGCAATGTGCCTTTGATGTTTTTGCTTTTTTTAAATTGACAATGCTGATGAAGCACAGTGTGTTAACCAGTGTTAGTATAAGTTAGAATAATATTCCCTTTCTCTACTCATTTTCAAGTGTGATTAATGTGTCCTTTGGTCCAGACAGACATACAAATTTGGATTAGTTTTTTTTAATAGTATTTATAGACACATGCATAAAATACTCCCTCATTAGTTATAGTGTCATAATCATCATGCCTAGAACAGTTAGAAAAGTTAATGATTGATTGATTTCAAAAGGTTTTTAGTGTCATTTCTGGGATTATCTGTATCAAAGATAATATCTCGTTATAATTTAGTTGGTTACAGATATGGTCTTTTTGTCACCTAATTTACTTGTGTTGCCATTGGAATTAGAGTCTATCAAGTCACCAAATCCAAAATAGTTTTAAACACGATGCCTTGCCATCATAATTGGTCACTTTTACTGTTAACCACAAATGGGCTGACCCTAAGCTCTACTCTATTCCGGTTAACCCGCTGTGCTTGGTAATGACCAATTAAAGATGAAAATAATAAGCTTTTAATTCATTATTTTTATTTTTTTACAATTTTTTTTCTCTTGTTGCCTCCTGTAAAGTTTGGTACAAAGCAGTTGAAGTATTTGTTCAGGACTATTAAATATAATTGTAATGTATATATCTACATATACTTTTTAGTCATTATTGTAGTTGAAGAAGGTTGTGAATCATTTTGTACAATTTAAACATTTCTATTTTTTGGACTGAATGGTATGAAAAGTGAAAAAATTCATTCTAATTTGTTGTCATATTTCACGATGGAATCATTTCCTAAAGAAAAGACACAAATCTTGTTTATAATTACATACAGGGTGTCCAAAAAAAGGTAACTGTTTCAAAGCGTGATATCTCATCCATCAAAGCCATTAATGACTTGAAATTTTGAGTTAAATAGATCATCCAAATGCATTCTACATTATTTTATTCATATATCTTGAGCACTGTTAAACTTACACTTACACTACACCATCAACTTTATGGAAATTGATGTTTATCATTGAACTGCATTTTAAATATTATTCTCCAAGTGAGGGCATAGAAACAACGAAATTAAGGAAAGTCTAAAAACCATGTCACCCATAAGTTATTCAAAATTACTTTCAACATCATTTTGATAATATTTAATAATATTCATGAGATGCCAGGAAATGGTAGGAACGTTACTGTTAAAAATAAATGTTTGCTTGACACTGATATCAATATAGTAGCTTGCAAAATGATATTGCAGCTATTTGAAGATTATATATATATAGCTTTACCCGGCTTCGCTCGTGGAATAAGAGTACTTCGATGCATTAGTTAAGAAAGAATAAGATATTGCTGTCCGCTCCGCTAAAACTTAATGCTTGATTTAAAGCTAGATCTAGAATAAGAGAAATTATTGAGCAGAGATTTGATCTTTTTTCTTTTTTTAAGGCATACAGATTTGCGTGGTAATTTTGCTATATTATATTATTGATTTCAATGCCGACTCTATTTTTGCCGGATCTAAATAGATTTAGCTACCCTTTCACTGCTGGGTCGACAGGGAAGTCACACACGCATGCACGCACACACACGCCCACACTAAATAAAAAATAAATTAATGAATTGAAAGAAAAGAAAATTTAAAAAAGGAGAAAAAGCTGATCACAGTAAAAGAAGAAGAAAAAAGCTAGTCAATATAAAATCAACCATATATTTATATATATATATAAAATATAAAAAGATACTTATAATGCTTCACAAATATTTTATATTGTGTTAAGCACTCTGTGTATTTTATATTATAATTTGAATGATAGATTGATCTAGATCTAGATCTAACTTCTAATAACATCGCTTGTAATATATATATGCTCATACATGTAAAACAAAGCTTTTGTCAATTCTGTTGTTTAAGTTTCCAATCATGACAGCAACTCATTGACTCATTGTCTTTAAAGTTGGGGAGATCGGGCACATCTATTTTTACAATTAAGTTTTAAAAGGCCATTTTACAAATAATGTTCACTTTCTGTATCTGGATATTGTTACATTTTGAATCTTTAGTAAAAGATAGTCCCATTTATAACAGTTATCTTTATTTTGGAACACCCTTTATGTTAAGTCCTTAAAAATGATCCCCATCATGATCAAGAGATCTTGAGCATGGCTTATGCTTTTCAGTTCCCCGGTGATGTAACATAATATGAAATCATCATAATCATATTAATGGTTTATTGTTCATAATTTATTGAACATGTCTAAACAATATATTTATGATTAATGAATTGTGATGGAATTGGTACACATTATTCTCTTTGGGTAGATATTATGGTTGTCTCATTTTAATCATGAATATGTTTTTTTGTACAGTCTGGTCTCTCTAATCTGAACACCTCCGTTCCTAGCAATTTGTTCGGATTACGGAATTTTCCAGATTAGGGAATACTAAGAAATAAAAAGAAA
Organism: Aegires albopunctatus; assembly: GCA_032466395.1. NCBI lineage: Eukaryota > Metazoa > Mollusca > Gastropoda > Nudibranchia > Aegiretidae > Aegires > Aegires albopunctatus. The sequence continues at coordinate 3,062 of JASKDV010013887.1, read as the reverse complement.
AAAAATCTGTTCCCTGAAAATGGTTTGGAATGCAGTGGGACTCGGATTATAGAAGTCCGTATTAGAAGGAACAGACTGAATTTATATACCAGTTTGCATTGTGAAATCAATATATGTTCTTATTTTGTAAAAGCACTGAAAATTGGAATAACTTGCAGGTGCTCTATAAGTAATCCCCCTCCATGTTAGTCCATGTGTAATGAAGATTTTTTGTAAAGTTTTATTGACTGCTGATCCACAAGAATAATCAATTTGGGCTTGTCTAAAATAATAAAGTGAGTCAAATCAATGCTCTGTTTCTTTTATGATAGGTAAACAAGTGACACCTAAATCACACTGCTGTGATTTGTTCAATTTGTAAAATAGAGTTAAGAGATTAATATTGAATTAACTCAATGGTTTTAAGACTAAGACTATTTCTAAGGTTGACATCCAAGCTTTAGGGGACTAGTATAACTGTTTTCTTCTTTTGCTGATTGAAGTCATTGCTGTCTCTCTCTCTTTCTCTCCCCGCCCCCGTGTGGTTCCTGGGGGTAAAGAATAGGGCCAAGCTTCCCCATTTACGTAAGAGGCGACCAAGGGAACGCGAGCTTCTTCTCCCATCTGTCCTATCTTCTGTCTATCAGGCTGTTTTGTCCCCTTAGAGGAGGGAGGAGGTTTTGCTGGGGAGGGAGGGAGGCATATATAGTTGGTGGCCATCCCCCATTTATGTGCATTGCTCAACTATACTGTCAGGGTCACTTGTTAAATAGAGGGACCGAGTACGTTTGTACACAAAGGGCGTTAGGAAATCCTGGGTGGTCTTTGCATTGTAGTACATTTTTGGGGGCTTGATGGCCATCATTATTTAGGTATTTTGTTTTTGAGATGATGTTGTTTTTTTTCTGTAAATCATCTCTCCATTTATTTATCTTTATTATTATATATATTGTACTTATTATTTGGAGTGCTTCTTTTCCTCCTTGGTGACTTTTTTCTCTCTTCTAAAATCTATTCCTTCTACTTCTGCTTTTATCTTTTCACTAACTTATCTTACTTTTTCATGGGCTCTGAGATAACCCTAGTGGTTGGCCGAGCCTTTAAACTTCAAATAACTAACTACCTAACTAACTAAAAGCTATATGCTGATTGCCTGTTGTAATTTTAGATCTGGTTCCCATCTAAGGCTTGGAATTCGCATAGCTTGGCAAGCTGGCGTGAGTTATCATGTGTCATAAATTTCATGCCCAGATCGACCAAACTGTGTAAAGAAAAGCAGAAAGCGTGTCTGTTTCTGTCTCTTTGCTCATCGCCAGATGCAAATAGAGTCCCATTTCTTCTACACACATTCTCCATCTCTCTACTAGATCTAGATAGTGAGTCTATGCAAAACTAAGCTCTCCTCGGGGTGAAAGTTTTGCCATTATGGCTATGGAGAGGAGAAATTTCTAGCGTATTTTATCTTCCTACTTACCAACATGTGTGAAGAATCAACTTATGTGCGACGTTCCAATTGAATTAAGTAATATAATCAAATACTTTAGAACGTACCACTTTTGACACCATGTTCTTTATGTTATTCTTATGATAACAATATAATTCCAATAAAGAAAAGACAAAGATAGAAGTTTATATAGATTTTATTAAAGTTTGAGAAAAGAATAAAACATGTCTCACGTACAAGTATGGTACGACCGACTACATTCTAATACAGAACATAGGAGATGGGGCGATACCGACACTGGATGAGCCTTGACTCGATGCTATAATGTAACAACGATGATGAAAGACAATGATTAAGATAACGATGACAATGACGACGACAATGGTGATGAGTATAGTATTTATGATAATAGCGAAGATGATGGTGATGGTGATGGAAATAATGATGAAGAAGTAGAAGGAGGAGGAGGAAAGAAGAAGAAGAAGAAGAAGAAGAAGAAGGCGATAACAATTTTACAAACTATTGAAGATATCTTCTAGTCCATGAAATCTCTTAAACGATGTTGGGGAAAGCCTAAGTAAAAAAATTATTCAAAGTATTAAACAATGCAGACGAACGATGCAAAACTAATGGCTTCTGGTCAATCTATAGATGAAAGAATATCCCTCAAAACAACCAACTCGGAGAGAACAGATCTTTAAGTCAAGAATTCTCTCAAGCCAGTTACCTTGGGGGGAGGAGGGGGAAGGGTCATCCAGAAAACATTGTCATCTCACCACTAAGCACACTGATTCTGTGTGATGGCATGGTCGCTAATGAGAAGACAACGTTCCTTTCAGACCCTTGGGATTCGACCCCACACCTCTAACACGCTGGGCATTGTGGTGATAGTTTGTCATCATCATTCAGAATAACTCCAGGTGCTTGAAATGGAGGCAGACTTCCCGGCAGGATGGTGACGTGGAAGATTTAACGAGTAGACGAAAGGTTCACGCGAAATGGTGAACACGGGCCCGAAAACTAAAAAAGTCTCCGGACCCACTATCGTTATCTCTTATTGCAATTCTGCATGATCGAAGTAAGCGAATGAGTCCTGTAGGCCTCCACAGACAGAAGAAGTGGAGAGACCTAGAAAAAGGCAAAAGCCTGAACTGAAACTAATCTTTCAGGGTTCTCCTTTTATACCCTCCCGATAAGCTATCGGATCGTCAATATTGATCACTCAGCAGAATAATATAATTTAGGACAAGGTTAATCACCGAACGCTGTTCAATTGTGTTATTCGTTGTGTTGATTAAGGTGGACAGGGGCAACCAGAGTTAAGTAACCGATTAGGTATGAAGAGGGTTTCTAAATATAGTAACTGACTTGGGTTATGTGATTCGGTGTTAACAGAGGATATATTGAACAACACGTTTTAGTACCGAATAAATGTTGTCTTGAAACTATTAAGGTCACACACAAAAAAATCTAGATCTAGTGCTATTCGTATGCTTAGAGCAATCAAACAATAAAAGTATAAAATCCGATTCCTAACTAGATCTAGAATTCAAATTTTACAGTTGAACAACAACAGCACTTCTAATAAAACAACAACAATAGAATAACAACATCAGTTAAGTAAGTTTATGTAAATTGT
>JASKDV010013776.1:0-16795 GCA_032466395.1 Aegires albopunctatus | reverse complement strand
ATTATTATTATTATTATTATTATTATTATTATTATTATTATTATTATTATTATTATTATTATTATTATTATTATTTCCTTCCCTCCCATTTTCACCTAGATTACCTTATCTTTCTGTATCATAATATTCATGATTTAAAGTAAATTTCCTTATTAAACTATGTCTTAGAATAATATATTGTTCAGGTTATGATATGTTATATTACACATTTCAACTGTGGCCCAGCACTGTAGCTGACACCTGGAATATTCAACTCTATTTGGAATAGACCCTAAAGAAAAATGACCATTTGGAATCAATGATGGGAATTTTATTTCATCTTATTATTTTTTATTCCACCTTAATAATTCATAATTCATATCATAACCCACTTTAAATAGTAATTCATAATTAGTTTTATCAATTCTTTCCACATACTATACAAAACTTCACACTTCTGACACAGAAGACAATAATTCAAAAATATCAATTCTTTCTACAAAGTGCACAAGACAGCAATTTAATAATTTTCACAACATACAATAATTCACGATTATCCATATTTTATAAATACAATACAATTCACTGCTTTATACTTTACACAGAAGACAATATTTCATTTAATCAATGTATTCTTTATAGTCTATGAGACATTGATTCATAATTATCAATTCTGCCCATATACCGTACAAGACATTGATTCCTAGTTTTCACATTCGGCAAATAATTTTATAACCGTCAATTCTTTTCACAAGCTTTACAAGAAAATGATTCACGATTTCAACTGAAAAGATTATTTCGTAATTATTAATTCATACACTCCACACAGATTGAGGTACCAAATAAAGGTCCACTCAGATTGGGTACCCCTGACTACATAAAACTCAATGATGGCAAATGGCATTTTGTCTCCATTACTCATACGCAAGAAGAAGGTCAAGACCAAATGGTACTGTCTGTTGATGGAAGCTATTCAACACATGCTTTCTCTGGTTTAGAGCGTATTCAGTTTAGTAATCCTCTCTATATAGGTAAGTCGTGGTCAGTTTTCTTTGTAAGAAATAGATTCAGATTTCCATGAAGGAATATGTAAACACATTTTCAAAGCAATTGATTTTATGGTGCTATGTCAATCTTTAATGCAGGAATCATGATGAAAAGGTAAAGCTTCAATTCTGTGTCTTAAATTCCTCGGGATTATCTCTATACACCCATTTCCTCACCTACTCAAATGCAAACTCACTACGCAGTAATGACAGTTAAAGATTTGGTCACTAATGAAACTGGACCACCAACCCACTCCCCCCTCCCCCCAAAAAAACAAAAAAACAAAAACACAAAAACCCCAAACTAACATTGGTGGAATTTTTTTCTTTAGTGAGCTGAGAAATTAATTGAGTGGAATAGCAACAACATTTTTGAAGGATAATTGTGAATCTGCACTGCTATGGGGATGTATGTTTTATAATCACCTTTATCTATTACCGTTATGTTTCAGGTCATACGTTATGTTTTGACAAAAAGAAAATTATGGAGATTTGAGGTTTAATAGGTTTAATCCTACTTGCTCTTTCTTTGCTGCAACTGAAAATAAAGTGACAATTTTTTTCAGAAGGATTTCACTTTATTTATTGTTGTATTAAGACCTGTCAATGATTCAAATCTAAGATATAGTCAAAAAGAAATATAAAAACAACAAAATAATAAAGCCCTTGCCAACAGAACTATACATATCACACATTGTTTAGTTGTTTTTTTTTATCACTTTATTGCCTATAGCATTGAAGTGGTCATTTATATATTTATTTTCTTTGAAATAGGTGGAATACCTCCTGAGATGTATAAATTGCAACATGTCAAAGATGTTGTACTTTCCAAGACTGGTTTCCGTGGTTGTCTAGCATCAGTAAATCTTGGTCCAGCCATGGGTATAGAAGATCTCTACAGTCATGGGCAGAGTCAAGGTGTAAATGTTCTCCAAACTTGTCAAGGTGAGCATTATACATGAATTCCTATGCTTGTTTGGAAATAATTTGTCTCAATTGAAAATCAGAATGAACTGATAAATTTGTTCATGTATCTGCAACTTCTGTAATGATTTCACTATTTATGCAGCCTTTTCATAGTATAATGAAAATTCTAATTATTTCTAAAAATAGTTTTATGCCCGTGAAACTCTAAGACATGCATATAGAACCTTGGAGTCATATTCTAGAAAGCTTATAATTTGAGATAATATAAAAATTGATGTTGCAGAGAAACTTTATATCTAATGATACTTTTCATTGCTTTAGGAACACTATATGTTAATTCTTTTTACAATATTGACTGAATGTATTCAAAAGAACTGTTTTAAATCTTTTTCAGAAATCCGTAGCTCATGTACTAAGCAAACTTGCCTCAATGGAGGAATTTGTCATGATCACTTAAACAATGGTACAACATGGTGTGATTGCTCTAAAACAGGCTACGCCCCACCAATATGCAAAAATGGTAGGGGGAATGAGATTATTATACATATATTATAATATATAAGATATATATGCATCTTCCATTTCATATATTATACATACTTATTGTGACATTTACCTTTTGAGTTGAGACAACTTAAATAAATTAGTCTATACAATTCTCAATAACCACATGAATTTGAATCCGAATTGATTAACAGGGTGTTTCAATTCTTTCTATAGGTGGAAATGGCATTTTTTAAGTTATTCACTGTAGATTTCCGAGCCATTTACTCATTTAAGTTGTTTCAATCTGCCATGCTCAAAAAGAAGTTTTTAAATTGTTATGGCATTTGACACCCTGAGAGCTCTTAAACATTTTTGAAGGATAATAGCCAACATAATTTTCAAATTTATATTTATTCAACATATTTTCCCCCAGGTGTTGCTAATGTCTGATTTTTCATTATCATGTTAAAGAAGGTTATTTTTTGCCATATTGTTCATCTTGGAGTGATGGTAGTTTCAGTCCCCCATAATTTTTGTGATGTGGCTATTTTCTCTTGTTTTGAAATAGACCTATACTCTATTATCAGTAGCACCAATGAGGTGTATTATACATATTTTAGGGCAATTTTTTAAAAGTTGTCTCTCAGGAATTCTTCACTTGAATTACGGGTAATTTTTCTTGTGATGTGTTTTACCACCTGAAATCATTGATAAATGAAGTCCAAGTCATTCATGTACATGTTTACATTGCTGAAAGTCTTTATGCGATGTTTTGTTTATAGAGATAATATAACACAAAATGCTCCAATCAGTTGCCTTCGTGATTCAGATCTTGTTGGAGTTTTTGTAGTCATCTTGGTCTTGGTTGTTTATGTCTCTATACAATAAGCAGTCTTCTTCAAAGATTCCAACTGTTTATTTCATGGCATTTGGTAGAGTATTGATATGATAGAAAAAATATATGAGACCTTACGCAGTGCTCTGAGGTACTTCTCACTCTACCTTGATTTCTGTTGTGCTCACCATCTGCTACTATTATCATGCTCCCTTTAGTAAGAAAATTTGTCATCCAAAGATGAAGTTGACTTTTTTGTCATCTTGATGAAATTTGTCAAGAGCTTTTTATTAGGAACAATGTCAAAGGCTTAAGAGAAGTCAAGGATGATTGTGTCAAGTGTTTGTGTGAGTGTGCGTATATGAGCTGAGTATATTGTCAAGGTGATGAGAAGCTGCATCTCGCATAAATATCCAGATCCAGATCCAGATCCATGATTTTGATTTATTAGGACTATTAGGCTTTTTGAGGTGGTTTAACTTTAACCTGTGCTTATAGATCTGCTTTCTCCATTTTTGTTTAGGTGTATATCTATTTTCTCAACACCTCCTTTATCCCCTCTCCCCTTCTTTCCTTTCCCTATTTCACATTATTTCTTGATTTCTTTATTGTGCCATCAGTGCTGATTGGCAGGCTGCCAGTCTTGTATTCAAATCAAGATATATGACTAGTGAGTAGAAAGGGGAATCCCCGAGAATGGCTCTTACCGCAGTTTGTTTCCCTACACCCAGATGTTTTATAGCTACCAGCTAAACCTGCAGGAAACTGGCTTCTTATGGTATAAGCATTAAATAATGTGCTTCTTGCCAAAGAAACCAGTAAAAGCTCCTAGGACATTATAGTACTTCTAAGAAAATTGACTTTGATTTACTGCTTTACAATTAAATATTAAAATGAGTTTTTGCTTTTCCCTGACAGACCCTCATGGTTACTATTTTGGCAACACTGGAATCCAGGATTATTATGGCAATATAGTCTACAACTATCGACCGCTTTACAGAAAAGACAGTGAAGTAGATGAAATTGTCATGGGAGTTATGACTGAACAGAAGAATGCTGTCTTGGCTAAGCTGTTATCTCATGTGTTTGATGATTTCATTGAATTAAAATTGGTTTGTAATTTTCTTCAATAGGTTTAAGAGAGGTGCATTTTATTATTTGTAATATATCTATAATGTACTTAATTATGATCAGTATATTTTTTATTTATTTGGTTATATTTATAGCAAGAAACGGAATAATATGCTTTTTTATGTGTATGAAGTTATTTTATCTTATTTCTTTGTTTATATCTGTATTGCTTTGACGTTGATAATTAGAATTTCTAAATCATGGTCATGAAAAATAATAGAAATTATCAGTTTCAAGTCATTAGAAATATAAATGATAATAATTATAATAGTACATTTTAATCATAGAAATGTATTGATAACTAAATTGAATACCTGGAATTTCTTCAAAAAAATATTCCTGATATAAGCCTTTTAATTTTATTCAACATTCCTGCCCTGGAATTTAATGCATCGGTAAAATTAATTCTATTGAAAATGCATTAAATTTTTAAAAATTTCCTTAAGCTATTAACCAGATTGTATTTTTGTTTTGTTCAAATTTTTTTGCAGGAAAATGGATATGTTGCTGTCTCCTACAATACTGAAGGAAATGGATCTGACTCTAAAATTACGAATAATAATGTTTATGTTAGTGATGGAGGGTATCATATTATTCGATTTGTCCGCACAAAGGATAGAGGCACCCTATATGTTGATGGTGTAAAATTATTTAATACTCATCAAAGTGAGTATACTTTTTTATTTGATATTTTTTTTGGTTATTTCAAGATGCATCTTTTTTAAATATTATCATGAATGATTCAAAAACACATTGATGAATATTGTTAATCCTAGCCATTTAATTTTTTTAATTTCTTCAGAGGTTTCAATAAAGTAATACAGTGGTCTTAGCCTTAGAACCTGGTCTTGGGGAGACAAGAACATCAGGTTGTTAGGCGGAGCGGGTTCCTCGGAGAAGTCAAAGATTTTTAATGTTATCTCTCTTGCCCCCAATTTATGTCATGACCCTGTCTTTTTTGGTGAGGTTTTGATCTCTGTGTTGTCTGCTTTGTTTCCTTTCTTATTCTTTTTCTTGTTTTGAAAACTACATATTATATTTACTATACACCTGATAATGGCAGGTGGACTATTTCTCCACCAAAAGGTACTTTCCTTCCCATACCACTAAAAAGACAAAGCAAACTTTGATCTGATAAGTAATTACTATTAGTAAGAAAGAGACAATAGTCTTTCAACAGTTTGGTCATTCGTTTGGCCAAGCATATTAAGTAAAGAGGAAATTTACAAATGGACTGGGAGAGGGAGGAGGTAGTGTGGTGAGAGGGGAGTTCACATCAACCATCTTCCTGAAATAGGATTGGTGCGAAATTATGTTTTTCCTGTTTCAATACAATGGAATTGAGTTTCCTCTTCTCCTGGGCAGTCTGTCAGTCTTTGATACTAGGAAAGTGTCAATGTGTTTAATTTTGGACGTCATAGGCAAATGACCACATACATCTCACCTTCCTGGCTATTATTCAATCTGCCCAAACAGTCATCAAATGCCATCGCAGATGCTCATCTGTGTGAGCTCAAAACAATAGAAGGATCATCCCTGCACTATCGGTCACTTTTCTTTGATCTCACTTGCCTGCCTTGCCCAATTCGCAGTGAGGCGGGTTAAGGGAACTAGCGGTCAAAAAGTATGATTCATAACTAGTTGACTGCACTAAATAATATGCACAAACAACAGTCAGCCTTTTCTTTAGTTGAGTTTGGTCTAAGGATGTGTACTTGTGTTATAAGCATAATCTTATTTCTCAGTGGTATTTGAAGTTACTTTACTTTGCTTTGTCTTGATTTAGCTATGTTCTTAGATGGAGTTTATGAAACCGTGCAAGTTCGTAAGGGGATATTTTTATAGGGAAAAATTATGTCTGGACAAAGTAATGGGTTCTTAGAAAGCAGGTTCTAAGGTGAAGGCAACTGTATTCGATTTTAATCCAAAATGAGTGTGGATATATTTTAAAATTAATAAAACAAATTGCTGATCATTCAAAGATCAAAAATGAATAATAAAAAAAAAGAAAGAGAGACAGAGAATGCACAACTTTTATTTTAAACTTTCAATGATATCATGACACAAAAGCAACATGTTTTTGCTCTGTGTTTCAAATTAAAAAAATTAGACAGACCTTATATGAAAATAAGCTTAACAGTAAAACATTCAACAAAAACAAGAAAAAGAGCAAATAGCTATTGATGGATCATGTAATGAGGTTATTTATTTACAGCTGTAAATACAAAATATGTGAATGTTCACTTTGTTTTTCTTATTAATTTGTTAAGCCCCTCACGGAAAGTTTGATCGTCTTGGCAAAATATTTATTGGTAGTGTGATGCAAGGTGGAAAAATTGTGCCAGGCACAGGACTTCGGGGCATCATTGGAGGTTGGTGACATTTTCATTCTACAGTATTCAATGAGTTTCACATGAACTTTTATCATTTGTTCATAGTATTTATGTCATATATGTTTGTTAAGCTAGGAAGATACAAAAGATAATATATAATTGGAAACTTAAAAGAAGTGCGATGTAATATTACATTTGTATCTTGAATTCAGTTTGTAAACAAAATTACAAGCCACTCCAACCACAACCCTATTACACAAGTTATGAAATTACTGGCCTCGTGTGTCTATGTGACTATGCTGGTTCAGTGTATCAAGATGATGATGACAGAGAGAAGGAGCTTGGATGGCATTGTCATCCAGAAATCTTCTTTTAAGCTTTAATTCACTCATATCAACCTGTCGATTACAATATGAGAGGCAAGCTAAGGTCCACTGCCTGTTCTTGATAAAGCATCTTAGCTATCCTTCAGTCAAACTTAAGTAAAGTTGTTGATGAATATTATGTCTTGGGAAGTTGCTTGCTTTCATAAAATGAGAAGGGAAAATAAAAATTCCTTGCTCCCCTAGAAATTGGGAGATCTGGCTAATTGGGATAATTTTACAATCCACAAATATTTGCTGATTAGAGAGGTTCCACTATTTTTTGTTAACTAGGTTTTCATGGTTCAAGCAAAAGAAAGGAATGGAAACAGTGTACATATCTCCATTTTGAGTTTGATTTTATTGATTTTATTGCTATTTTTATCTTTCTTTCAGGTCTTTATGTCAATGGGGAGCTTATTTTCTTTAATGAAGACCGTATGAAAATTAAAGATGATGTTATTATAGCACCTAGACCTTACAAACTACAGAAAGTGTAAGTTATATGGGAATTTCATGGAAAAGAAAAGTTTTACGTTTTGTTAATGTCTGTGAATGAGTGAAGAAAATATTTTTCTCATAAAGAAGGGGTGATTTTTTTCTTTAATGGGAGGATAAATTCTCAATGCTTTAATGGTAAAGCCAGATGAAAATTTTAATATTGATATTTTTTCGTCTTTTTCTCTTTATCTAGAACAACAATAACTACATCAAAATGGAATACACCAAGTGTTTGTAAGTTTTCGTTTGATTGTATCTCTTTTTGCGACATATTTTTTTGCTTTGCTTGTCTCTATATTTTCTGATAAAAAAGTGAAAGGTTCAAAATATGCACATTTATTTTCTTAAACAATGCTTTGTAGTTCTTTAAATCTATTATTTTAACTCTTTTAGTCCCCATCATGCCTCTTAAGATAGAGCAACTCAATGACAAATAGGCTTCCTCAAGCCAGGTTGCTGCACTCGGTAATTCGATACGACCACGAGGTCAAATTTGGGGATTCCCGTATGCTCCCGTATGCCATTGTTAAGAACAGAATTTCTTGAATATATATATATCATGAAAATTTTAATGTAGAATTTCAGTTGAATCATAGGTCATCTGACATGAAATTTTACGACTTTGTAACTCCTTATGTATAAGAAATTTGATTTATTACATTATTGTTGTTGGTGCAATATTTACATCAAGTAGGCCTCTAAAGTATTTAAAGTTCTAATAAATATGCTAATATCACCTAGCATTTACTTTCATAGTTTTTTTCTCTCATTCGTATTATCCTATATCTAGACCTATGGGGGAAATCCCAAAAGTCAACCCAAAAAATCATTTTGGATGTTTATATTTCATTCTTAACCCCTTCACTGCCTAATGGATGTAACATAACATTGTCAGGGAGTAAATCCCCTATATGCATTACTCCCGGCAATTTCATAGGCTCATGGCGCATGGCATAAGCGGACTGGCCTGTAAAATTGACGGGCCTAAGGCAGAGATAAGGTCAAACCTTTAACTTTTCAAGCATGAACAAATAATAAAGTAACAATTGTTCTCTTGCTTTTATTTGGCATTTGGTTTCTTTGTGGTCTTTTTTTTAGCTGCAAGTGTTATCCCACCAGTAACTGCAGACCCTGGAATTACTGGAATTCCTGTTATTCCTGACATTCCTGAAGGTGTTGGAGGTGGTGGAGTCCATTGGATAGGTGGTGATATTTATACTTTTCCTGATGGCAGCACTGGTACTGCAGCAAAAGTGCCTCCTGTTGGACCAGTTGGTAAGTTTCCACCCAGATGTGAACATTACCTATTTATAATATAATTTCTGCATTTTACATTAATTCCATCTTTATGTTATCCAATGTACCTTCTTTTCTGATGATTTTGAAACTGGCCTTTTAAAAATGGTATATTAAGGGGAAAAATCATTTGTGCTTTGTTACTAGTCTGTTGATTTCAATAATGTTTTGTGGCACTGTTTTTATTGAAATAAAATTGGTAGCTTGCATGTATCACTGAGAAATAAATAAGAATTACATTTGCCATGCAAGCCCATTTTACCAAAATATGTTAACAAATTCATTAAAAATGTCCCTAAGACGAAAGTTGTTGAAAGTTCCTTCACTTTCTTAGCCTATGCTATTTTGAATTCACTATCAGACAAACCAGAAATTGCAACTTCCTTCCATCCTTCAAGCAGTCACTCAAAATTAAATTATTTCAGCCTGCATTCTATTAGAAAGCTCTATTTCTAGGCAACAGTTCTTTTTTCTATCCTTTTCCTTTTCACTGCATATGTCCTTATCCTACATTGTTTTATTTGACATGTGTCTTGCAAATATTGATGAAATGTTTTGGATATTTATTATTATTAAATTGTTGTATATGTAAAGCGCTGTCAAGCACCGTTGGTAGATGATTAATCATTGTTATTATTCATTATTTATAAAAATGAGATATTCAGCCTCATATCTTGAGGCATTTTTATTTCACCTTCTTTACATTATATGTATATTAAAAAATCTTTTTTGCCTCCAGGTCCACAGACTGCTACAGTTGCCAAAGTTGCTGCTGTACCATCTTTGCCAGCAGTTGGTCCAAGAGCTGGTGCTATCATGGGAACCATTTTGGGTCTAATGGTTTTAGCAAGCAGTTTAATGTGGGCTTTCTACAAGTATGTATAGTGACATTACAGGAATGATAAATGCTCATAAAGAATTTAAGCAAATTATATGTCAAACATGTGTGAATTCAATAATGCCTGATTTTCTTTATGATTGAATGAAAATCAAAACCTTTTAGCTGATTTTGAGTAAACAATGTTTTATTCTTATGTAAAACTTAAAATTATATTTTTCATTATTCAATTTTCATGTGCTTCATACATTTATCAGTTATCCTCAACTTAAGATAGTTTGATGTTATGTGCTATATTTAATGTTTTAGAAAATTGCCATCAAAGACAATTGGCTGCAATCATAGTCCATGCGCAGTATTTAAGCAATGCGTAAATAACTATGTCTAAGTTCATAGTCGTAAGTGGAAACTTAAATGAGGCTTAAAGTAATGAAAGGGTTACTGACCTATGAAGCCATGTGCTAGTTAGAAGCGTGAGGCCCCTGTTGTACATTCGCTGTGCAAGCCTCAATAAGAACATAAAATATAAATACATGTATAACAAAATTGATGTGAATATCAACGATTGTCAAAAATCATAAATTAATTAGAGAGGCCTTGCAAAGTGATAATTTTCATCTGATAGCAAAAGTAAAGCAGTAATTGACTAGAGATCTAAACTAGCATTCAACCGTTCAGTGACCTTATTTCTGTCATCTTCATTGAATTAGTAATTCGTTAAAATTAAGAGTTGTGGAATGATTTACTTTCTGACTTCTTCATTGACAAATAAATGGCTATTTGGTCAGAATAATCTACTTTGTGCATGTGTGGCACTCTGGGATGGTAAAAAGTAATTTTTATGCACCCGTTCGTAACTCCGTAAGCATGATCTAAAGATTAAGAAAATGAATTAGTTCCTACTGTGTATCTAGCTAAATCAAAACCTAGTCGAGACCCATGCGTAAATTGGGCATGCTAAAAGTTTACATCCAAAAGTCTTTATATTTCAACTTTTTCAGAAAGGGAAAAATGAAGCATATAAAAATTTGTTCTTGATTATAGTTAAGCATTGACTGTTTATTTCATTTCATATATAACTTTATTCATCCCAAAATTTGTTAATTGGAGGGTAATTAAAAAAAAAAAAAAATGTAAATCAAAGACATCCTCACCTCAACCTCAATCCTCTGGGCTCTGACTGGGGGAGCAAAAGGTATCAACAAAGCATTTCCATCCAACCCGGTCCTGGGCCAACCAGTACACTTCCCTCCAGGTATTGCCAAGCTCTGTTATCTTGTCTGCAATAAATCAAAGACATGGTAAAAAAAAAAAGTAAAACATGATGATATTGTTTAAAAAGTGTAGCTTAGAATTGTAAACTGATGTTTATTGTTACAAAAATGTAAGATGAAAAACTATAAGATTTGAGAATTGAAATTATGTTTAGAAATAGATTTTGACATGATCATAATTATGATATTTCTTCCTTTACATTCAAGGTGCAAACCTGGATGGTGTCCTTGTTGTGCTGGTGGTGGTGCTGGTGGAGGTGCTGCTCCTCTCAAAATTTCATCACCAAGAGGTACAAATATGGGTGCTGTCCAAGCAGCCTCAGCAGGTGCTGGCAGTGGAATGGGAGCTGGTAGCGGGATGGCTGTTGGCAGTGGAATGGGAGCTGGTAGTGGAATGGCCGCTGGCGGTGGAATGAGCAGTGGTTTTACTAGTGACAGCACTGATATGAGATCAAATGCTGCAGCCAGATCTATGGCAGGTAATGGATCTCTACTGCTTTTACCTTATAAACTTAGGCCTTTAGAAGTTTTCATTTCTATAAGGTTCATATTAGGGTGAAGGTTCTTTGGAAACTGTTACACATCTTAAAGGCTGTCTAAATATGGGTATGGTATTTAGTCAAGGTGAATTGATAAATAGTTGGATTTTTTTCTTCTTCAGAGAATTGCTTCTGTGGTGGTTCATACACTTCTATAAATGCCTTTAGGCTATTTTCTTGCTGTTATGATCTTTTATTAAAAAATTCAAAGAATATTTCAGGATATTGAATATGAATCAGTTATTGTTCAATCTAATGAAAGAATATTAATCAAACAACTTTTATCATTGAGAGAACTAAAGAATGATTTGCCCAAGCAGCTTTTAACACAATCAGAATTTTACAAAGGGACCCAAATAGAAAACTTAACTTTGAGGTAGATAATTTCCATAAGAGGCGTATTTTCATTGCTATGTAGCCTTTAGTCCTTGCTAATTGATGGTATAGCACATGGACTTAAATTGCTTTAAGAAAATGAAAATAAAAATTAATGAAATAAAATGGCTTATCCATTTGTCACCATGATACTTTCTTCATTCAGTAGTGACAAAACAACAAAGTATTGTTGACAACCAAATGAAGACTGATAGTTCTATCAAATGAAAATGAGTACCAAATCTTAGTAAAGCATACAGAATCTTGGATTCATTATTTCACTCAACCATTTTTTAAGTAAAAGTGAAGAGCATGATGGAAATTATTCAGAGCTTTAAGATTTACTTCATTACATGTTTTACCTAAAACCTAGTAAATATCCCAAACAAGTATAGGTTGCAGAAGGCAAATTATTCTGGATAATTATGCTTATTATAATTATTGTACAATAATTATTCTGTTAATCTTATCTTATCAAGACAGATTAAGGTAATGTCATGTTATTTTTCTTTTATTTTTTTTAACCAGATTTTCTTACCAGATTTTCTTAAGAAAATCGTATCACAATTAATGGTTTCTTTTTGTTCATATTCTTATTGTTTATCTATTGAAGACCAATTTTAAAACTGTGAAAATAAGTACCCTTCTCTAATGTTTTCATTTTGAAAATGTTTGTTCATTTGATTGAAAACATTATATTTCCTTTTGGTTTTGTAAAATTGGCATCAGAAAGTTAGATGATGAATTGCAAGAAATAAAATCAATACTTTCTTCGCCTGGACATTTTTTCAAGCATGATTTAAACTCAGTGAAGAACACACCAAGAATAATAAGCCTTTATGTGAATACTGCATGAGTTTTCTTATGAGAAAATTTTCCTATATGCAAATGCTTGATTTATTCAGATTTTTGAGAATCTCTCTAAAATATTGTAACTTTTTATTCAAAGCTATTCAGTATTTTATTTGTTAGCTGATCTAATTGTACAATAATTCCATAATGAAAATAATTGGTAGGCCTCAATATATTATCATTCAATATAATAAAGGAAAGCCACCAATGAGTCATAGTAAAAAAGGACAGTATCATAAAAACAAAAGATATAAGCTCCCTAAAATAAAAATACAAGACTGGCTAATATGAGATTTTGGTTGTAAAACCTTTTTCAAGAACAACCAGAGACAAAAATTACAAGACTACAGAGAAAACAGGAGAAAATTATATGAAATAAAAAAATAAAATCTATAACCAAAAACCGATCAATACAACAACAAAAAATACTCTCTGATAAATTCTGTATCTTTTGTTTATTATTTGATATATATTTTCTAGATCTAGATCTAACTCATGTTTTTTCTGTAATCTTGTTATTTTTGTCTCTGTTTATTCTTGAAAAAGGTTTTACAACCGACACTTCATTGTTGGTTGGTTTTGTCCTTCATTGCTGGGAACTTATATCTTTGTTTTATGACACTGTCTTTTTTTTGCTTTATATTATTCAGTAATGTGTGGAGGGAAAATAGCTTATAATAACACATTGTTCTGATGAAAATGAGAATGTCTTACATCATCCTAATTGGCCCAATCTTATGGTTCTCATTTCTCTTAAATTTTATAAGAGGGTTGAAAGTAAAAGTTTATACTTTTAATCTTTTCTTCTCATTTCTTTAACTAAGTGTTGTTTTGATTGAAATTGTGGTTTTATAGTTTGTTCATCCTTCTGCAACTCAATTTTTGCCTCAATGATCTTGTTCATATTGATAAGGCCTATCTACAGAATGGTCGATCATTTAATCCTTCTCAAATTAAATCGAATACACATAATTGTAGTTTAGGCAAGAAAAGGCAGATACTTAAATCCAAAAATTATTGCTCTTTCATGGGCTAATAATTTTAAACCTATTCCTAGCTCATACGAAATCACCTCCTGGCTAGGCTAAACATTAGAGAGTTGTTTAAAGGATTAACATTTTATGTGAATGTTGGTAGCTGATTTGCATTTTGTTAAAGTAAAATGTAGAGCAATGAGAGCCTTTGCTAGGACATAATTTAACATATCACAGTATTTATTCAGTAGGCTTCTTAAATTAGTTTTATTTGCAATTATTGTGAACAAAAATAAATCTCACTTTAGATAAATCCAGAAGTAAACATTGTTTAATTTTGAATTAATCATCAAAACTAGAAATGGTCATAAAGCGTTGAATGTTAAATGTTTTTAGAAGTTCATCCACTAATTGAATTAACAATAATAACATAGATGTTGTGCATTTTTGTTGATTTTCTGAGCATGACAATGAGGCTTCAGATAGAGCTAGATTATGAGTTTTTACTTCATTGTTCAGAAAAAGTTATTACAAATTATTTTTGTTTGCTATTCACACATTTAAGTATGTCTTAAAAGCAAATATTCGCAGAAATTCTCTCAGGATTTGGTCAATTCACTCATTAAGAAATTACTCTAATTTGCTCCAAAATATGGAGATCAAGGTTTTTATTGTAGATACAGTGTATACACTTCACAAGACACTATCTACTTGTTATTTTTGTTTAAGAGATAAACACCAAAGGATATGGGTTTAAAAGGAGAAATAAATTAAATGCAGCGGCCATCTTGGAATGTCTGACATTTTGTGGTCTTCATCGTATTGCTTCTAGGATGGAGGTCACCAAATTATGTTGTCATGAGGATGATAAGGATACTAATTTTTCTCAACCAAGCAAAATTAAATGCGTAGTAAATTTTTTCAATTTTATTTTCGTGTAGAGAGCAAAAAATCAAAAACAAAAGACACAAATATCCCAATAAAGAAATAAACCATCAAACAAAAAAAAAACAAACAAACAAACAACAGCAACGAATCCCCTTGGAAATAAAGCAAATCAGAAGAAAAAGATGCATTATAAGACAATCATGATTTGTAGAATCTTGATCTAGATATTTATAAGTATAACTTGAAGAATCTCTTTTTTTCTATCCTCTCCTCCCATTCTTGACAACCAATTTGAGTAAAATATTGACAGTAGATTATGTTCAGCTGTATTCGTGATTTCTTTCTTTTTAAAAATCTTATTCAGTTTTTAATTCTACAATGTTAATTAAATTCAAGTCGATAGTAATCCAAAAAGATGAATTCACCAAAGACTGTCTTTTTAATTAATATTTAGCTTTATAGCTTCATTTCAGTTCATATATGATTTTCATTTTATTTGAATGTTTACTTCAGATTATGTATTTGAAGTGAACGTGAGTTTTGTTGGTTTTTCCCTTCCCCATTTTTTTAGATAAATGTTTATATATATTTTTTAAATATTTATATGCATGCTATTTTATAATCAGCATGTGCTTTTTGTTTTTTCTCTCTTCATTCCATTATCCCACTTTCACCCAATCTTCTTCACCCCCAACCAAATTGTCTCTTGCATCCGACCCATCCCTCCCTGTTATTCTTCTGCCCAACTGATGTTCTTAGAAAATGATATAAGTGATGTCACTCTTGATGCCAATGATGTCAAAGTCAACACTCTTAATGGTGGAACAAATTTGACTTTAGGAGGTGGAACGTTGTCTAGTAGTAATTCCTACTTCTATTCACAAACAGCACCCAACAACACTGCGCATCAGCGTGGAGAAAGTTATGATTCTGCCACACTTCGTGCCATGGGGGCATTTTCAAATAAAGGTATCAGAGCTTTATGCCTTGAGTAGAAATGGTAGAAATCAGCCTGGATAGAGTCATTTAACCCACACCATGTCACAGCCATTATAACGGAATGATTGACATCGTATGGTGAATTATCATGGCTATGAAGCACTATCAGCATAAATATTTTCATCATGATGCTTTTAAATGTATGGTTCATATTCCATTAGCATAGAGATATATTTTAGTTCAGTGTTATGATATTATAAATCAGAATCCAAAATGTTCTTTTATACACATCAAATTGATTGACAGCATGATTTTTAAAATCATATGATGAAATCAATTATTCATTGTATATACTCACTCACTGTTTTATCCATTTACCTAAATATATATATTTATGTTGTCCCACTGGCCTTGCTAAATTGAGACTCAAATCTTCTTGCATCTGATTTTGATCATGCCCTTCACAGCATTTGTGACACACAGCAGATAGTTCAGTCATTTGAAAATGACTTAAAAACAATAATATCTTTTATCTATCATCTTTCCCAGTATTATAATTTAAGTGTAAGTTTTATCGTCTTAAGAGAAATATTCTTAAATATCTTGTCTTTCATAACTTGCATCCAAGTACCCCAAAGTAGTTTTTGCTGTCAAGCATGGAATTATTTGAATTGATGTAATAGTCATTCATTTCTTTGTTATTAAAATATACTAATGGCCCAAATTAGATTACTGTAAGACTTAAATAACTATTATTTGTTACTCATACATACTTTCCCCTTTTCTTATGTGCACTAGATATTTTAGTCCTCAAGCAAATCACATTGAAAAATAGATCTGTGAGTCTGATTTGAAAATGATAACTTTAGGTTTCAAATTCATAGCACATCTTATTCACATTGCTTGTGTATGTTTGATTTGTTTAAGGATCTTCCAAATCCAAATCTATTATTTAAGTCATTGATCTCTTTATTTAGATTAATATTAATATGTTTTATCAATGAGGATGTTCAATTAGACAGCTTAACATGTATCCATATTTATTCTCCTATATGATACACCAAATTGATATCATATACATTCTATTCCTTAATTAGTTTTCCTTTGTTTTGTAGATTTCTATTTTATAATTTCACATTTTAAGATAATAATAATAATAATAATAATAATAATAATAATAATAATAATAATAATAATAATAATAATAATTATAATAATAA
>JASKDV010013665.1:0-16802 GCA_032466395.1 Aegires albopunctatus | reverse complement strand
GTTATCTTGTTTATTTTCAAAATGAAGTTAATCATGGTCAGCAATCAATATCAGTAAAATCATGATCATGGAAATTAAAAATCTGCGGTCGTCATCTTTGTTTGATTTTGAAAACGAACTAAAATTAAAACGAAGTTGTTCGTACGAAGAAAATTTGCGTAAGACATTTTTATGAAACTGTCGTACGACATTCACACATTTGTTCGTACGAAAAGAATGTACGAAGTTCGTA
Organism: Aegires albopunctatus; assembly: GCA_032466395.1. NCBI lineage: Eukaryota > Metazoa > Mollusca > Gastropoda > Nudibranchia > Aegiretidae > Aegires > Aegires albopunctatus. The sequence goes on along the minus strand of JASKDV010013665.1, from coordinate 16,570 downwards.
CGACATTTTTTATGAAACTGGCCTACGACATTCACACATTTGTTCGTACGAAAAGAATGTACGAAGTTCGTACGACATTTTTTATGAAACTGGCCGCAGATCCTTCTTTATAATCAGGACCCAAAAAGTAATAGTAGAAGGCGCAGAGACGTACATGTATTGAAGTAGCGGATAGCTCAATAGGTTACGGCGCTGGCCTACGAAGCCCAAATGGTTGCGGTTTCGCACTAGACTCGAATTTCTTCTGTTCCTTTATCCCGTGGTAGGCAAGATATAAGTGCCTGGTCCTATCGGAGACGGACGATAAATTCGGAGGTCCCATGTGCCTTTGCGCATGTAAAAGAACCCTCGTTGGTTGAACACCGATAAGAGCAGGCCGTTCGCCACCCTGTCAAAAATTTCAATTTCTACCATAGTCTTGCAAAGTATTTAGAAAAATACCCCTTGAATGTTAGTAATTGTCAAATTGAATACCGCGGAACATTAATGGAAGAAGCAGAAGGATCCAAATCCGATATTTTCAGGCGTTCTGCAAGGAATAGTACTTGGGCCGCTCTATTTCCTTACATACAAATGACATAAACTGTAATCTCTCTCCAGGCATTCATCTTAGACTAAATAATTTGTTTAGGTCACCTCTTTGGGCTAGGCCCAGAGACATGTTACATATGATTTCCTATGTCTATGGCTAGGCCACAGATTAGAGGACTAGGCCTACTTACTTTGGGCATAGCCAGCTCATTTTGCTTTGGTGTTACAGTAAGTATGGCTTCTGCCATTTCCGGTAAGAGAAAGAAAGTGAAACTAGAAATTCTGCATGTCACTTTGACAACGTAGACTAATGCTCACATTTTTGTGATTATTTTCCTTGATCATTGTTTTCAAAATGTTCATACCAGCAACAAATAAGAAAATCAACTGGCAAGACTACACACTTATTTTGGTAAGCTTCCGTCATAATAATCTAGATATCTAATAGATATCTAGATATCTAGATCTAGATCTAGATCTAGTCTAGATTCTAGATAGATTCTAGATCTAAAATTCTAGACTAGATTCTAGATCTAGAATCTAGATCTAGATCTAGATCTAATCTCTAGATCTTGATCAGTAATGGTAATGGCTTGAAAATATTTAATTCATCTTTGGATTTTCTGGCCTGTCTAGTGTCTCTCTAGTCTCTGTGTTGTACTGTAGTGACTGGCTATTAGTAGCGGGCAGTCTCAGCCTCCTTTGAGACCGGCGGTCTAAGGTCTTTCAGAGCCTAGAACCGTTGTTAGAACCATTCTGGTCCGGTTCTCATTGTACTTGTACGGTTTGGCTCTACCCAACGGTCTGGTTCATCCAACGGTTTGGTCCACCACGACGGTTTGGTCTTTGACAATGGTCTGGTTTATTAAGGCAGTCTTGGTCAGTGCCAGTTTGATGGGGGATATGTTCAACCATAAAATGTGGCATATTTAAGAAAAGTGGAGGGGGCATACTAAATAACTCCCTCAGTGTCACCATGGTCATGGAGAATTTCCCTGGTCAGCATATCTTTTATGTTGTAGGGAAAGTATTGCGAACGTCAACGTCACACTCATCATATATATGCACACAGAAACACACACATCATAAAAACACTGGCTACTTGCTCATTGAATTCTATTACTTTTACACACATTATGATGATAAACCATCTACGAAGAGCGATGCTAATTTTTATGAGCATGTTTCTACATCTAGATCTAGCCTATAAATCTTTTCCTAGCTCTTAGTATAGATCTAGGATCATTTGCTAATTTTGCGATCATATGCCAGTTTCGTTGATTTTTAAGCAAGAGTCAATTATGATTACTCTTCTTATGAGATGCACTGATTCGATGTACTTCCGGGTTATAGTGGGAAACGACGAAATGTGGCCAGCCATATTTTCTGACTCCAAATTGTAGTAGGTCCCTGGAATCTACAAATACGAATGTTCTCCAAGATTTCTACCTCTTATGGCCATCTTTATAACTAGACTTATAGTTATATCAAAGTTTGTTTTTCTACCAGACAATTATGATATATATTATTTTTGCTTTTTTGACAAATAAGTTTTTCTTTTCCAGCCAACAGTATCTGTTGGAAATGTAGGGCAGCTTGCAACGGATTTAATTATTTCAACACTATGGATGGAACGCATTGGCTTCATAGTTCACCCTAGTTTGCTCCCAGCAGTAGGGAACAATCCTTTTGCCCATGAAGATGCAACTTCCTGTAAAATGACTACGGGGTGTGAAGGTAAATTTTTTGAGACACAGAAATCTTGTTTGCTATTGAAAAGTTATTTGCCCCACTTGAGATAATGAAATCCCCATCAACTTTTGCATTTTTTAAGGAAATTGGACAGCTTTTGATCACCCATTTGCCTCTGCGTCATGCTAAAGATTTTATTCATTGTAGGCTGTCACATTGAAAACATTTTAAATCATATTTATACAATTCCTTTCAAGAAGAAGAAAGAATTTTGTGGCAAGCAATTTCATTTAAATGATATTTGAAAGAATTATAAATCAATTTTTTTTTGGCTACACCTGAGAGTAGAGTATCTCGATATCATCAAAAAAATATTTGTTCATAACCCCTTCTTATTTGCAATGGTGTTGGATAGGCTAACAGATGAAATTAGGCAAGAAGCACCACAGTCAATGTTGTTTTCTGATGAAATTGTGCTGTGTAGTGAGTCAAAAGAGCAGATCATGGGAAACTTGGAAAGGTGGCGAAATGCGGAGAGGAATAAGGGTCAGTAGGAATAAGACAGGGTACATGTGCCTAAATGAGAAGGAGTAAAGAGGCACCATCCTGTTGCAAAATGAGAAAGTGAAGAAGGTAGATGAATTCAAGTATCTAGTCAACAGTTAAGAGCAGTTGAGATTTTGGAAGCGAAGTCAAGAAGCGAGTGCAAGCAGGATCGAGTGGATGAAGAGAAGTGTCAGGTGTTATGTGTGATAAAAAGATACCTTCGAAACTGAAAGGGAAGGCCTTCAAGACAGTTATACGCCCTGCAATGACAGTGCCTCTATCAAAACGGAAGCAAGCAGAGTTGGAGGTAGCTGAAATGAAGATGTTACGTTCTCAGTGGTAGTAACGAGGCTGGACAAGGTCAGAAATGAGCACCTTAGAGAAAAGATCCAAGTGGGCAGATTTGGAGAGAGGGTGAGAGAATCGAGATTGAGATGGTTTGGGCATGTCCAAAGGAGGGAGGAAGGGTACATTGGCAAAAGAATGTTAAGGATGGAAATACCAGGTAGGAGGAGAGGAGGAAGACCAAAGAGAAGGTATATGGATGGAATATAAAGGAAGATGTGGTGTCAACTGGATTATGAGAGATGGATGTGTTGAACCGACAGATTGGAGTAGGTTGATCCGATGTGACAACCCCTAATGGGAAAAGTCGAAAGAAGAAGATTGTGGTGCAACTACGTATATTCAATGTGATGAATTCAAAAGTGATTTTTTTAAGTAACGTTTACTTTTATACAATTTCATATATCATTCCTATAATTTATGCTTCTTCAAGTTTTATTATTTATGCACAATTGATAGTGGTTTGCTATTTTAAGGAATTTATTACATGGCTTAATTAAGATATAAATTATGTCTACTACATTCATTCATTAATGTTTCACTTCTTCAGTGTATGAAAGTCTTTCGGCCCAAATTATTGTCATTCAACAAAGAGCTCCACTTGTGAAAGTAAGTTTAAAATTGTTTTTTCAAAGCTCGCTGCATCTGACTTTTATGGTCATTATCACACTTTTTTTCGCCGCACGATATTACACATGTCTGTTAAATGAAGATTGAAGTCTCATGTTCAATGCTCAATGGGTTGCTGATTATATGAATACGCAATAAAGGGTAGTGTGTTTTCTTGGATGTCATTATTGGACTTGACACGGTGGGAAGAGGGAAAGGGTGGTCAATGTGAGACAGAGAACGTATAGGAGGATGGGGAAGAGGGGTGAGGGCTACATTACAAGTGTTGGTTGCTACAAATCACAGCTAATGGCAATGTAGGTATAGAACTGACTTTCTTTTTGATGTAAACCATTGTCCATCGTATTTGTAATGACACAATATTTCACTGCAGTAAACCAAGGGCACCGCGGGCGATTGTGGCAGATTAACAAATGGTATATACTGTGATATACTAAATTGTTGCCAAAAATGAATGTCAGAGTCAATTTTGTTCCCAACGCAAGTATCGGTTTAGATATTGTTAGCTTAACATTGGCATATACAAAAGTCCAAAGAAACTTTTCTCCTATTGTTTTAGATACATACGAGATAATTTCATTACAGAATGTTGATTAGTATTCTTTTTTTCTTTTTTCATAATTTATGTTATCTATTGATGGTACCATGATAGCATTAAGTATGATTAGGATAATATGTGGTTTTTATAACAACTATATTTGATTATTTTATTACATTATTATAATATATTTGCTTCTTTGATACATCAGCTCTTTCATAGTTTCATCTGCAAGCCATTTTATGTTTTTTATTTTTACTTGAAACAGGGAAGGAAGAAAGAATATAGTGATTGGCTATCTAAATGGATAAAGACAACCAATTTTTTACAAGTTGTCATCCTTACTGGGTCATATTCACAGGAACGTTTAGATCATCAAATTAACAGGTTTGGACTTTAGTCATAAGTTTCAATTAGGACTACCTAAGCAAATTGTATACCTAGTCACTTAAAAAAATTGATTGATCAAAGAGAATAAAATTGCTTGCTCATGTGATAGTAATATTATTTTGCTAGAAATAACCAAGGGCATTTTTAGTAGAGGTTGTACATTTTATTTATATATCATGATGAATATCTCGTGCACTTTTAATTACAATCTTTTAATATTTGTGAATTCTATAATTTTGAAGGTATAGGCCAGATGCGATATTTGCTTTCATCTTTTACTGTCTTTTCCCAGTTCACCTTTCCGGATTTTAAAATCTCCCAAAATGAATGAGCTATCAGGAGAATTTTTCACATCAAAAATGGAGTGGAAAGAATTGGAACTGCGTCACTCCTTTCCAGCTCCTGCTGGATCTGAAACTGCCAATGGACAAAATGAATTTGTGTACATGCCTGGTTCTGGTATTGCTAAAGATCTGTATGAAAAATGGTAATCTTGGATTGTTCTTATCTTGATCTCAATATTGTTTTGGAAAATATATCTTTTTGTATTGAGGTAGAAATTAATAATAAATGGATAAAAACAAATAAAAGTTAGCAGTGCTTCAAAAATATTGTTTCAATTTTGTTGCCATGTCTTATTAAGGTTATAAAAGGAATCTCATGGTAAAACTTCTATGTTATTTTTATATATATCTTTGTCCTGACTTCTTAATTATTCAGGGTCTGATTTACAGAGTATCTACTGTACTTTTATCTTTATATCCTGTCTTCAAAAGATGCATTTTCTTTAAAATTTAATTCCTTTCTAACAAATTGCAATGAACAACACTTTTTAGATTCACAGGTGTGATTTGAGCAAACAATATTTCTTTCTTTATATGATTGTGATGATGTTGTATCTGTTTTTGTTTTTTTTATGGTTTCACCAGCCAAGACCTGCCCATTTTAGTTTTTATGATGTTTGTGTCAGAAGGAGACAATGCCCCTGATGCTTTATCCATGGCAGACCAGATTAATGCATGGCTTAATCTCATTGTCAAAAAGGTATGATCTGACTGGTTTTTATGTTTGAAGTTCTTTAGTTCTTAAATCTCCCTTCTCCATTTAAATATGTAATGCATTATGCCCTTTTTGTTATTTAGGGTGTATATGACTATGAGCACTTCCAAATATATGTCAAAATATGCCATACAAATGTTGTGACACTGCTGTACATGTATTGATTCTAATTATGTTTAAAAAATACAGTGCACTCCTGATATATCGACGTGCAAGGGTCCACAATTTTTATGTTGATGTAAGAGAAAGTGGATATAAAAGGAATCTGTTTTTAATTACTTTTTATGTGTATGCCTAGACTAGCTACAGTTGAATAAAACAATCATATTCTCTGCACACAACTGGACAGTGAAAAGAACGTGGGTGGATGCTAGTCCCGTCATGTGTATCAAATCGTGCACGTAGGCCTACGCACACACACACACCCAGCCTCTCTCTTCCATTCTGCTTATCCAATCATTAGCGATTCAGCACTGATTGTCTGCGCATCACTCTCTTGCAAGGCACTTGAGATTGAGAGAGAGGCAAAGACGTGAAATCTTTGTCAATGGGCCTGTTTTGCCTAATAAGCTTGATGATTTACATGTCAATATAAGAGAAAAGCAGAGAGAGAGGTTGTCGATATAGAGAACTGTATTTACTGACAGTAAAGAGGAGAAAAATTGGGTCTTGATCAAGCATGTCCATATAAGGGAAAAGTCGATAAAGGCAATGTCGATATAAGTGGTACGCACTGTATTTACTAACAGAGCCCAAATGAGAGCAAGTCAATTAAGTTTTTTGGCATGTCATGTCCATATCAAGTAAGTGGTTTTACAATGGATGCTGTTCACAATGTCTTTAATTTCACAGAAAATCATTCCATTGAACTAGTATAAGTAAGATCAAGTACCATTATCCAAAATTGCTCATGATCAATGAATGTCAATGATAATTTTTATATATATTTCGCCTCTAACATGGTCATTGCCCTGTATTTTTTTTTAGTCACATATGACTGTGTGTTGAGAGAACATTAATGAGATTGACTTTCTTAATGGATCTTATATCGTTTCCATTTTTTATTTGTATAACTTTTAAATATCTGCAATGGCAGTGTAAAAACCAAATATTATTAACATTAAAGGTAAAAAGGTTAAGAGAAACGATAGGAGTTTTTTAATCTATTTCATATATATTTATGTATTCCATGTCAGACAAAACATGATTCTTTCTCATTTGTATCTTTTATTTGTTTCTATAGGGCAATGAAAAGAAAGAGGAACAAATGATTGAATCCAAAGAGATAGCCAAAGGCATCACTCAGTGGAAAATACCAATGTCCTGGAGATTTGTCTATGGTAGTAATTTTGATCAGAAATTATACAGATAGGCTGCTCATTGACATCTCATAACATTTATTTTATTCAAAGAAAATGGAAAATGGAAAGATGAACAGGAGGTACTATGTACAGTGAATAATACTTTTGATAAACTGTTGGAATTCTGACCAAATCATTGGCTGTGTTTTTCCTTTGTTTGCCAGAAGAACAAAGTTCAAACCCTCTTACTTTATGGTTTGCTGTTCATAATGCAGTTGAAAATATCTAAGACAAGGTATTGATATCTTGCCTCACCAATTTAATTATACAGTTTTTTTTCTGTATTATTGAAAATATGACATGGATGTGTGAAAGTTGTCATGTTTGAAAGGATTGTATGTTAAAACATTTTGTTTTTTTAAATAAATAAAATGAGAATACTCATTGGCCAGTAGACTTTTTTTCTTCTTTTTTTTGTACTTACTGTTGTTGTTATGATTTAATCTAAATCTTGAGTTTAGTGGTAATTTTTGTTACAGGTCATTCCTGTATCTTTTATTTGTCCTTCCCTCTTTTGACAGTTTAAAAATATTTTATTTACTGTACTATTTGTTTTGATTTTTAATCATGAGTGACAATAGTGACATATATATATATATATATATATATATATATTAGGTCTCTCATTCAGGGCTTGGGTTGAAAATGGCTCAAGGGAACTTTTGAGGTGATAAGGGCCCTTCAGAACAGTTTTTAGTCTTAAAAACGCTGAGAAGTACAGGAATATTCTATGACCAAGTGGCATCTTGCTCAGCATTTTTCTTTGGCCTCCAATATTTCAATTTTAAGGATGGAAAGAAAAAGGATTTCAGGTTCTACATAGCCTGAACAGAATGCCCATGGACACATGAGAATGAAACATTGTCATAAAGTTGAGATCAACGCAATATAAAATATAAACAAGGGGATGAACTTAGTGAAATTTAAACCATTGTTTTACAAGAACATTTTTATTTGACAATCATTGTTATATACTTAAAATGGAACAAAATTGAAGCATGAGTATTTCTATAGACTATTATGACTGTTACAGCAAATGAACTTATAATTTATTCATGAACTATATAAAACAAATGGATAGGTTATCAAGCAGATTTACTTTATAATCAAGGCAGTATTAATATTTATATTTATGTGCATTGCTATTATATTAGTAATCATCTTGATCTTCTGGAGGTATCTTAAAATCAATTTGAACGTTTGGAGGACATTGGGGAAGAGCACAGCATTTTCCTGGTCTAGGAGTACCCTCTGTACAATTGTATAATTTCAAATGATTTAGATCCCATCTTGTACATCTGATTTGGGTATAAATAAAATTGTGCATGAATGAACAGTCATTAGTAATAAGAAATGAAATAAAAATAAAATGAGCACAAGTGAACAGACATTAATAATAAGAAATGAAATAAAATGAACACAAGTGAACAGACATTAATAATAAAAAATGAAATAAAATGAGCACAAGTGAACAGACATTAATAATAAGAAATGAAATAAAAATAAAATGAGCACAAGTGAACAGACATTAATAATAAGAAATGAAATAAAATGAGCACAAGTGAACAGACATTAATAATAAGAAATGAAACAAAATGAGCACAAGTGAACAGACATTAATAATAAGAAATGAAATAAAATGAGCACAAGTGAACAGACATTAGTATTGAAAATGAAAATAAAGGTGAAATCTGCCTATAAGTTTTCATCATCTTTGGAAATACACATATTTTCTAAGTGTAAACAGGTTATTAAAAGCTTTAAGTAGAACACAGAAATGTTTACTTAATATAATTTGACTAGTTAAGTATGAAATCAATATTGGTACACACAGAAAAATCCTTACATTTTTATACATCTTATTATGTTGACCTTTCCACAAGCACTTTTTAAACAATGCATAACCCAATTTGTCCTTAGTTGACTCTGGTGTAAATGAATAGGCTACTATGTGCATGTCTAAAATAAAAGGTATTCACACCTTAAAAGGCTTCAAATCTATGTATTCTACTTTGCTATTGGTCATAGAAGGATAATGATCATTGTAAACCATTTTCCTGAGTGGTATTGAGTAGTGCTGTAACTTCCTTTTTCTCTTTTTTAATTACAACCCCTACTATATATATATATATATGCACTACAGTGAAACTCCGATTTACTGCCTGCTCCTGTTCCAATGCAAATTTGGCAGTATAGAGAGTTTGGCATTGTATCAGGGTAATGTATTTTTCCTTTAAACCTCCGCCTCAACACACACTTTCCACTGCTATCATATTTTGAAAACAGATGGAAGTGTGTTACTACATGTACTTACATTTGTTTGTTTGTTGTTTATTTATGTGTATTTTTTTATTATTATTCTATTTCTTTTTGGGACTACCGGTACCTTGCTAGCAATGCGAGGCACGCACTACACACCAGCGCAAACTTCACTACACGCATGCTTGTAAGGCCTGTTATGGCTGCTTACTAAGGAACAGGGAAAGGCGAGGCACTGAATGGGATGGGGACGAGGAGTAGGGGTAAGAAGGTGATGCCCATGGTGCGAGACGCGCACGTCTCTATGACATGAGGCATTGTACTGTGTGGAGTCTTTTATGTAGCCTATTATTATACACTGCATTGTCCTATTAAAGCCTGGTGTGTCCATATACTTGGTGGGTATGCAGACTAATAAAGAACTAATGTGTTGACCGTTAGCGTAACATTTTCCCCCATTTATGATCGTGGTCTTTGCCACGCACCCATAGGAAGCATGTCAATATAGCGGAGTAGGTCGAAAATACAGTCGATATAATATAAGAGAATTTGAAGATATCAAAATGTTGATATATCGGCTGTCGATATAAGTGCATTATACTGTACATCAAAGTGAAATTTAGTGAGTTTGAGGCATTGTTGTCTAGTGGTGAACAAGACAGGCTAGTGTTGGACAAGACAGGCTAGTGGTGAACAAGACAGGCTAGTGGTGAACAAGACAGGCTAGTGTTGGACAAGACAGGCTAGTGGTGAACAAGACAGGCTAGTAGTGAACAAGACAGGCTAGTGGTGGACAAGACAGGCTAGTGGTGGACAAGACAGGCTAGTGTTGGACAAGACAGGCTAGTGATAGAAAGGTCCTAGAATTGATTCTGAATGGAGTGCGATATTGGGTACTTAAGAAAGGCTCTTTACACCCATTTCCCTCAACGCACTCAATTGTAAAATGAGTAACTGGTCATGCATCATTATTTTGCTAGAGGCAGAGGTATCGCCTTTCATAAATGTGCACCAGGAATTTGGAATGCAACAGCTTGCCAGGGAACCTCTGTAAAGCACACAAAGTGGGAATGATGCATACAAGAATACACTTTTCTTTTTCTTCCCATGTAATGTAAAAGGTACATTTATCACAATCCTTTTCTTTTCTACATGTATAGAAGTGTTGATTGATAAAGTGAAAAGTTTTGTAAAGCACCTAGAGGCCTCAACATTGGGCTTATTATTTACCATTAAAAAAGCGTATGGGTACCATATATATGTAATTTTATATGATACTTGGTCTATGGTCCCGCATACTTAAACTTACACTTCTTCACATTTAGCTGTATCTCCATCAAGAGGACATGTGCAATCCTGCTTACAGCCCTCTCTCCAAGAATCCCCACGCTCATGTGTATTGTTGGCACTGTCCCGGCAACCAACTGAAGGGAAATACATGTAGACAAATTATTAGTATTATTCAAATTTATGCCTGGCTGTTTTTTGTTGTTTTTTTTATATTATATGCTCTGTGAACTCATCATCTTTCAAAAGTTAAACCATGAAAGAAAAAAAAACCTTAACAAAAAACAAAAACCCAAACCCAACAGAACAATGCCCGAAAAGCACAATAATTGTGGGAAAAAAAGGGGTCCACTTGGGTCAGCTTAGCTCTTGGACAGTTTTAAAGAATAAAGATGATAATTATCATCGTTATTGTTATCTTAATAACTTACCGATGCAATCATCACCAACCAATTTTTCACAACACTCTTCTGGAAGTTTCACCAGCTTACATTCAGGGGGTATAGTAGAGTAGATAGGACATCTACAATGGTAAAGATAAGTAAATAAAGAACAAAACCCACGCTTGACAAACTTAGTGTTATCAATTATTACCAAAAATCTCAGTGCACCATGGATACATAATAATAATACAAGACATAATCATGAGAGATTAAAGTTTGATGACAATAATAATAATAATTATGACACTGAAAAGGATAATTATAATGTAATATGGATGGTAGATAATAATAATCAAATAGTTTCGAATAAACTTATGAGGTAAATATGCACTATTTTAATTCGACTAAGGCTTTGAAACGAAGGGATTAATTAAAATTTCATAAACAACTAAAACTTATATTTTCTATTTATGTTACTGAAATCAAAATCTAGATTTAGACTGTATTTATATCTCTTTTGAACGAGAGAATCAATATTAAATCATTTATAGGCCTAAATCTTTGTTATCTTACCAAGAAAGTCACTAAAGCTGTCTTTGGTTGAATATGGGGATTGTATAACCTAGATATCATTTCTGGCTAGATTTGGCATTAGGCAATAATAAGGATGATTATGATAATAACAACGATAATTTTGTATTAATATAATAATAATAATGATGATTGTCATAGGATGACGCAGCACAGGGTAGAGCCGAGAGGTAGATGTTGAATGACAAGGTGAATTTGATGTTACGAATATGATGTAAGGCAATAATTGGAGGCTTGGTACAGTTCAACAATTGTATTGAAAGATACAATTCAATATAAAATGTCAGGGTGTAATAAGTCCACATCAGTAATGACTTGCTAGAATTAATAGCACATTGAATATTCTTGGTAGTGGATCATATAGAATTAGCCTTCTTGATTTTTACTCCGTTATGCCCTGGATCTGGGCGGTCAATATTTTATAGACTACTGGTATGTAGATCGTCCTCGTTATTATTACGGATACGATATAGGATCTAAATATCTGATGTTAGTAGAAATTCTCTGTCGTCACAGAAAGATATGTATGAGTGTGTTTTACCATCCTTCAAAGTACTGTCATATGGAGATAAATATGGCCTGATTTGAAAGAAGATAAATTCTACGAGACTGTAAAAACCAACCAGCTCCGTACTATTGATGATAAACCAGGCACTGATTAATTTAACACATAGATTCAACACGATACCTTAAGAAATACATCTCACCACAGGTCACGGTCCACGCCTAGATATGTATTCACTATTTAAACACATTTGGCAGAACATTCTAAAATTAAGTGGCAAACAATTTAAATGGCACGACTCATAAATCGTAATTTAAAATGTAGCCGTAAAGTGAACTATGGCTCGTTCATAACTAATCCTAATTCCTGTCAATGATGATGCTGAGAATGCAGTGGATATGGAAGATAAAAATGATAGATGTTATGTTTAAATATTCATCACCAATATCTATCATGGTTAAAACATTATCGAGAACAGATAGTTTAGGAAGAACTATTATGACCACCACACACTACGCAGTTCCTAACTATTCAGTTACTGCGCAATTTACTGCAGATTCATTCAGATTCCATTTAGAGCTAGACAGGCTAGTGCAACCTCATTCTCATTTGAAACCATGTTGATCTTCGGTGGTTTGTGTAGTGTGTGGGCTCAAAAAATATAAACAGAAGGAAAACTGCAGTAACTGTGCAATAATTATACAGTAACTGTGCAGTTCAGTAACTGCGCTGGCCCGATCTGCCACTTTAACTGCTAGTGTGTGGTGGCCATTAGACTTCAAAGGTGAATTAATTTCATTGCAGCAAATTCTACTCTAAAGCCTGCTCCACACTTACAGATTAATCTGTCAGATCCATCTGAAACAAACAGTTATCAGATGAAACGTATGGTGTGGATAGAATATCTGCCGATTTGACAGATTAAACTTTTATCTTGCCAAATAATTTTCGTCAAATCATTACCGTAGCCACGAGGTTCGGAACGACGGTTCACTCTCCTTTGATGTTTGCCGGCACAGAACAGAATTTTTTAACCCATCAAAATACTAAATATATGTCCGATTAATAAACAAATTATATTTTTTAAATCAGCATGCTCAAATTAGTAGAGTCTACGCTTTGTCAACTCATTTTGATGCTTATAGTTATATATGAAGTTTATATTTTTGTCGTATTTATTTCTATTTTTCTTGTTCTGAGCATATTATTGTCAACTAGAGAGTGTGGCAATGAATGATGCAGTGTGTAAGTCACTAGGCATACCAGTGACACGTCTGTCCAATGCCATTTAATACTTTACACATCATTTTTATTGTACATGTCGTACTTCGAAATGGCATCTTGGTCGCAATCAGACCTTATTCATTTTATCGAACTTTACCGTTCACAAGAGTGTTTGTAGAAAGTAAAATCCCCGTTTACTGCAACAGACTTTATAGAGAAAGGGCGTCTATACAAAGTTTCATTAGATTTCGTGAAATCTTTTGATGAAGGAGCAACTAAAGATTCCGTATTAAAAAACAAAACAAAAAAACATTCGTACAGCTTTTCGAAAAGAATTATAAAAAGTTAATTCATCTCAATAATCTCAATAATTGTGGCATTTCAAAAATTGTCGTCAGCATGTTCCTCCTATAGTCAAGATGACGGGTATCGCAAGAAACAGAAGAAGACTCAATACATAATATATTTTCTCTCTCTCTCTCTCTCTCTCTCTCTCTCTCTCTCTCTCTCTCTCTCTCTCTCTCTCTCTCTCTAGTCCTCCCTCCCCCTCTCTCTCTCTCTATTCCTCCCTCCCTCCCTCTCTCTCACTCCCCTCTCTTTCCCTCTTTCTCTCTCTCTCTCTCTTCCTCCCATAAATTGCTAATAAATCATCAACATCGATTAATAGGCTTTTAAGAGTGGATGTAAAACCACTTTCAGATTTAACGGCAGATCCATCTAACAGATTCATCTGAAGGTGTGGAGCATTTTGCAGTGATGTTATTCCTGTGTCAAAGAATATCATATTCCTATACTGCTGTACAAAGCTCAAAATCCAATTCACTATTTAGATAAAGCCAATAGATGGAAGGGATGTGAAAAAGATATGATTATGACCATTTTCATTTGTACATTATAATACATTAATTGGACCTTGATTAACCTTACCTCAATAGTTGCCATGGCAACCCCTAACCATGACAGGAGACTAAACTGAAGTCTAAACAACGACGATGATGACGCCATGTTCTGGAAATAAAATAAAGAGAAATACGATGAACGACCATGGTGAATTAGTGTGAACTGACAGCAGGGCCATTATTGCAAGTGAAGTTAGGTATACAAATTATTGTTCTTGCTTGTTTGGTGTGAGTTTTTGTAAGTTGGGGGTTGAGGTGGAAGGGGGTGAGGGGAATAATGTGGTAAGGTACTTTGTTGTGTTTTCTTTTGTTATTGTTTTAATTGTTTTGGGATGTTTTTTAGCTTTGATTTGTTTGATTTGTTTTTCTTGATATTGATTTGTTTGTTTGTTTTTATCGGATTTTTCTATAAGTTTTTTGTTTCTTTGTGTTTAGGTTTGAGTTTTTTGATTGTCTGTTTTGTTATGCTTTGAATTATTTTTTAAGGAGGTCAATTGAAATCAATTGAATCATCAAAAGAAAAGTTGTGCATATAAATTTCTACTTACAATGGTTAAAGTCCGAGGGGGAAATAGATAAATTCTAGTAATATTAGGCAGTAAGAAGATGTCCGCTTGTCGTGATTGATGACACCACCAGCCAGCTGATCAAAGTTCCTTGTCCCCAGCTTGCTATAAGTATGCTTGGAGTTGACCCTGGCGGTCAGCCGTGAACCTCATGGGTCACTCAGTGCCTAACCCATGACGTATGGCTCAATTATCAGCCTTTGACATATATCTGCTTATTGTACACAAAGTTTGAGACACCATGAACTAATTTGTAACTATCTTCTCTTATGCTTATCCCGCTGTGGGCGTAGCATGCTTGACAAATATGCGAAAGACGTTTCTGTTTCCTGCCGATCTTCCTGCCTCCATCATTAAAAACTCCCTCCAGTCCGTCTATAGGATTATCGACCGATATTGGTCGATGAAAAGTAAAAGGTTCTTGACATTCTTTTTAAAGCCTTATTTTTTGGTGTTTTTGACAATCAAACATTATTTGTCGGTAAATTATGTCTAAATCTACTCAAATTTCTCCAAAACATATGATTATTCATCATAAGATACGGAAAAAAGGAATTTGTAAACTATTGTGATATTTGTCGTTATGGCCGCCATTGTTTTGTTGTTGTTTTTTCTCTATTTTCACAAAGCACGTCTAAATTTTGTACTTTTAATACCATAACATAGCTAATATTTCACTACTATCTCGCCTTTCTCCTCTAATAACATTTTTAGAGTGAATACACACACACAAATACACACACGGGTGCGGTTAAACAATGCCTTAACACACACAAGTTTACACTAGCATTCTCTCTTTCTTTTCATACTTTCCATGGAATCCATCTGGAAAAAGAAAAAGAGGAAGGCCAAAGTCCAGCTGGAAAAGAGACCTCGTGGAAGAACTAGGAAAGACTGGAATGTCCTGGCATGAGATAGAAAAACTCTTCGAAGGATAGGTGATGGAGAAATTTTGTTGGCGGTCCATGCCCACCATGGGACGAGGACTAGAGAGAGAAAAGGCACACAATCACAGTACATCAGTGTAATGGTGTTGCCACAATGTTGTTACGATGACCAAAAAAAAATAATTAATAAATGTATAGGCATTATGCTTTTTAAAGCCGTATATTACACTAACAGATCGTTAATTGCCTAACAATAGGTTGAGAAGAGGGAATACGTAATCCTTCATAATTACTTATTTTGGCCCCATTTACACCCAAACTTCGTCATGGGATTCAAAACTAATCATATTTGACAGTAAAAATGAATATTAGGAGTTTTCCACAAAACAATTTTTGTTTTCTTCATACGGTTTGGCAAGTTTTGATAAATTTCGTATTTCTGAAAATAGTTATTAAATATTATTAAATAAGACTATTCCATCACAATCTCCATTAAATAACAAATAAAATCATGTATAATATGTCCAGGTTTATACAAAATATGTGGTTTTAGATAGCATAGTTATGAGAGCACTTTAATTTGAAGGACGTCATCAACTGGTTCAAAAATATAAATGATAAAAAGGAATGCAACATGATATCATTTGACATCTGTAACTTATACCCATCCATTGCCGAGCAATCGTTAAGCAACGCCATAACATTTGCAGAAAAATTCACTCCAATAAGCGAGCATGAGAAAGAAATCATCATCCATACTAAAAACTCCATGCTATACAAAAACAAGACCGCCTGGATAAAGAAAAACAACAATTTCGATGTAACAATGGGTAGCTATGACGGAGCAGAAACATGTGAATTGGTTGGATTATACCTC
>JASKDV010013554.1:0-16803 GCA_032466395.1 Aegires albopunctatus | reverse complement strand
TATTGACCACCCGTCGTGCACCGGTTACCCCGTCTGTGACCTCGGGTCAAAGTCGGGGCCCGACGCGCTACTCACAAGGAACTTAAACGCACGATTTATAGAAGAAATTCTCCGCCGTGTAATATAAATATTGATGCTACATTTGGAAATATGAAACATTTATATGAATAATTTTTAAAGAAAATATACAAGGGAATATTGTCTCGTCATTCTGTGTCAAGGATAAAAAGTGACACGCCCAATCATAATTTGATTTCTTTATGTTGTTTAAAACAATTTAAAAGTGATATTTTCACATATTTTACATCACAATTGAGGCTGAACCTATAACAGTGATTCATTGTTATTAAACAGAGGCAGTTAAAAAGACAACAGATCAAGATCAGGGCAGTGATGGGGAAGACAATGAAAAAAATTCTGATGAAGAGGGGAAGAATCTCAAGGTAAATATATGTTTGTTTGAAATCTATGAAGTTCAAAATTGATCCCAACCAGAAGAACCTTTTCTTTTCCCTTTAACCTGTCTATCAGACATCCCCATCATCATCAATATGTTTTGTTTATGATCAAAAGAAGTAAAAAATGCTATGTGGGTTTCTTTTTAATTTATAATTATTATTTTCAGTTGGGGGAGAGTTCAGTTTAATAGAACAAACGAAAATCAAGACTGCCTTTTAAGTTTTTACTACACCTTTGCGGGATGGTAAAGCTGATGTGGAAGATTAAATTGTGGTGAAGAATATTTTTGTTTGTTTATTTTTTACCTGACAGGATGATGAAGCTGATGCGGATGTTGAAATTGTGGTGAAGCCATCGCCTATCAACAAAAACACCTCCCAAGTTTCTAAGTACCCAAAAATATTCAGAGGATTAGAGAAATTGTATATTGGCTGGCCTATTTACACCCATTATGATGTTATGTACGCTGGCTTGGGTTTGGCATGTCTGTACATGACTGTCCTTGGATTTGGTAACATCACTATTGGTATGCAAATTAGCAACAGGATTAATACATTTCTTAAGTTTATGGGATTCTTGAATTTGAAAACCCATTTCCCATTTCTTGAGGAATTCTTCAATTTAAGAATTTTTCAAAGCCTTTTGGCAGTCATTATAAGACTCAAGGCTAATAACTCTGTGCCACCACTTCTGACAACAAATAGATTCCTATTGCTTGTTTTAACTCTTTCAAGCCATATCCTTATAGTAAATGAAAGCTTTGAATTGTACCTCAGTGTAGAAAATGTATCGCCTTTTAACGCAATTTCATCAATTCAAATTTCTCGCACCCCTTGAGAAAGTCTTGAATAAGTCATGAATTTCGTTGAAATAGAAGTGAAATTATCCAATTAGCTAATTTTTCATTTGATTATTTGATTAACTAGAAGGTTGTTTTTATTAATCTGCGCATCAGAGAAAGAGGAATAGGAATACTTTTTCCCATTGGCAGGTTCCCTTCCTTCTATATAATGGTAACATAATGTTAATAAAATGTAGGTATGTGTTCCCATTTTTACATTATTTATCCCCCAAAGTGTTGTTACATTCCTAATGTTTGCTTTCAACCATTATATCTTTTTATCTGATATAAGATCCTTGCTCATTTTAAAGTACTGTGAGTAATATTATGTAAAGAGATGCCAGGCTGATGTAGCTGATCATTGAACTGTACGGATAAATATATATTTTGTCTCTATAGAAAAAAGATAAAATAATTGAGATACTGATGGTGTCATTTGTAAAGTGCTGTAGGTATCATCAGATGACTAGAATATAACTTTCTGACAATTGTCTCACAGCCCTACTCTGTCTCTTAAGATAAATCTATGTTCATTTTCCTTTCTCTTCAGGCTATGCAAAAATGCAGGGTTTATCAGAGGCGGTTATTGGCATTATGATGGGCATTGGATCTCTATTCGGCATTTTTGGTACTTTCCTGTATCCCATCATGCGCAAACGATTGGGACTTCCTCGCACAGGAATATTTGGCATATCCATGGAGATAGTCGCCCTTGTAAGTTGTGTGGTGTCGGTATGGATGCCAGGCAGCCCTTTTGACCTTTCACTCGGATTTTCCTCTGGCAAGACTTATAAAGATTCATCTCAGGATAATTGTACCACTGGTGAAACATGTTTTTTTATGACTTTTTAAGATAAGATATGATGATAGAAACTTTATTGTCGATGTAGGCTCATTATTTTGGCCTCATCATCAACAGCAACAACTAAAAAACAAAACAAAAACCAACATATATACATGTCTATAATTATCAATATCTAATCAATATCTTATTTTTTATCTAATATAAGATGCTTGCTCATTTTAAATCACTGTGAGGAATATAATGTAAAGAAATTAGTATAGGTTGAATTACAAATGATGCTGTTAGCCTCAATTTTGATGTTTGATGGCACGCCTTTATGTTTATACATTTATCATTTTTTAGCTTGTTTACTACCTCATGCTAAAATTAATTGCTCACATTGATGGGAATATTCCCACATCATTCACCTCATCGACTTTTTAAAAGTTGTAGAAGTTTATATTGATAATTATGTAATGAACTGAATGCTTTAGTGAACAATGTTGTTATTATCAATGCTGATGGTGCCCATATTTTTTGGTAATTGTCTTAGAAACAATCTTTGTTTTTATTTTGTTTTTCTTACTGCCACTAACTTATGCCAAGGACAAAATTGGGAAATTTTAAGAAGTAATGGACTGAAAGTCTATTTTGGCTTTGGTAACAGTTTCTGTTCCGTTTTATATAATTATCATTTCCCATTAAAGTATTACTTTATCATGCTGTTTTTTTACAAATCTGTTGTAACTAATAATTTTCCCTTCAGATTGTTATATTATCTTTCCATTCCCTTAATGATTTTTTACAGAGATTAGCACAACTGCCTATAATCAGAGTCAAGTGCCAACTGTCAATTTGTCAATGGCTGATGTTTCCCAAGCTTCAGATGGAGGAAGTCCAACTTGTCCTATCATGGCTGGTGATACGAATTCCAATATTTCTATCTGGATGCTTTTAACTGGTATTACCATAGCTAGAACTGGTAGGTCCTTCCAATTGTTATTACTTTTTTTATTATCTTAACATAAAGATTATTCTATATTGTCATTATCATTGGTAAATCATTAATGGGATTTCAGTTTGTCATTGTTATTATTATAATTTTTTTAAATTTTTTAAATTATTTTTATCATTATTATTATTATTATTATTGTTATTGTTATCATTATCATCTTATCCAAATAAAGTTTATATTCATGTTCCAGGACTTTGGATTGCAGACTTAGCTATAACTCAGATGTTTCTAGAAGATGTCAAAGAGGAAGAAAGAGGGAAAGTGAATGGAGTTCAAGGGTCACTCAATCAGCTCATGGATTTGTTCAAGTTTTTACTCATTATTCTTCTTCCTTATGAACATCTGTTTGGGTTAGCAGTTCTTATTTCCTTTTCTTTCATAGGCCTTGGCTGGCTTTCCTATGCTTATTTCTTAAGGAAGATCAGGGGTCATTTCTTTCATTTTGAAAAATGCCCCCTTGCTAAATCTGGTCAGAGGCAAAATAATTCTTATCAAATTTGAAAATTTTGTTTTTTATTGTACTTACAGCTAAATATAACTTATACGATAATGAGCAGATTATTTTTGTTAAAGGATTATTTCAGCTAGTGATATATTACATTATATATTAGTTTGTAGTATATTGTTGAAGGTAGAAGACAGATATTTTAAGGACAATTTACATTGTCTGACAATTTACATTGTCTAACTTAAATCATTGTTGCAGATTATCCAGAATTCTGGTTAATATAATTAATTGAATGAAGTATAAATTGAGGTTGCTTTAGTGGAAGAGGTCTATATTAATAATTGAAGACGTAAGCATAAGGACAGATGGTAACAAATAACAGATAGAAAGTCACTGATGTACACTGCACCATAGAGTGCGTATTAGTATAAATAACATATCCTATCACTCTCATTAACATAATGTATCATATTTTTTATACCTGTAATTTCCTGTATTCACTTTCTTTTGTGATTTTGATAATATATTTTTAGATCTTTTCTGTTTAATTGGGCATTTCATCAATTTTAATTTCCTAGAGCAAGATGAATAACATTTCTTATTCCTCATTATAAAATCCTTAAAAAATTAATGACAGACATGAAGATTTAGTGTTTATTAAATTTGCTTCATTTTTAACCTCCGTGATCATAAAATTAGATTGTATTTTTGCAATTTCTAGCATGATTTTTACAACGTATATTTGTATTGTTACCCTTGTCTTCATATCATTTGAGATAAGTATTGTTTTATCTGATTACTATTTTTCTGCTGCAATCATAAAGACTGCAGTATAAAATCACCTTATGCCGTGCATGATAATATCTTTCATAAAAAAAGATAATATAATATGTATAAGAGTAAATTTTGAAATAACGAAACAAATGGCTGTGGAAGTGAAAGATGAAGACATCGTTTTTTTTCTCTTGTTCATATTTTATTACTTACTCACATCCTAACCAGCTTGCCTTTCCAACAGGATTTACTTGTTTATAAAGGATGTGTTATATTAAAGAATTTCACAACTTACGGGTGCTTGTAAAATAAGGAATATGACTTATAATGACTATTTTATTCAAAAACATGTAAATTTTCGCGATTTAAAAAAAAATGTAATTATTTTTTTCAAAGTGTTTGAATCTACATTCCTTCACCTTTATGACACATGTAATGTATTATTTTTCAGATTGAAAAAATCTTTACAATTTTTTATTTTTATGTGAAAATATTGATCAGCCTTGTTGTTTCAATGAATCTCTCTCACTACTTCTCAAATTATTGTATCTTGTTATACTCATTTTAAAACACTTCAGGGAAAAAGATTTTTACAAAAGAAGTTCAAAAGGACAATTGAAAGATATGAATCAAAATGTGTGAAATAAGATTTCTTAATTAAAAAAAACAATCACAATTTTTTACTAAGGTCTTGTTTTATTTTAGAGATTCTGATATTATTTTCCCAACTATACCCATGACATGTCTTCTATTATTTATTGTCCTCTTATATAATAACCTAGCTGAACCTTTTACATAAAGATAAAGGGAAGCAACAACAATTTGAATTTAAAGCTTTCCTCCGAACACATACATTTTTTTTTTTTTTTCATGCAGTGTTTAAATGTAACAAATTACAATCTCTTCTTGCCTTTTTTTTTTTTTTTTTTTTTTTTTTTTTTTTTTTAAATATCCCGTTCAAAGCTTTACTTAGCAATCTGCCTTGTTAGCAGCTGCCCTTGCTGTGAATTTGGTTTAGAATCTCATATAGAGATTTAGGAACATAATCAAGTTTTTATTTTATGCATAATGAATGATAATGTATTCTATAGTATATGTATACAATATAGGTTACTTGAATATTTTGAAAATTTTATTATATTTAAAAAATTATATAAATATGACTTGTACACCATGAGATTCAGGGATTTTTCATAATTTACAAAGACAATTATATCAATGTTACATTTATAGCATTACATTTGAACCCGCTTATTCTGAAACTCAAAAAGGTGTATATAAGTTTCAATATAACCGATAATGATGGAACATCGATGGATAGAGAGGTATTTTAGTATGTTATAGTAGTGGTTCAAGTATCATTCACGTCAATTGAAAAGAAACACTGCATCAGCCATTTTGTATGAGGACTTGGGACAGCCATTAACTACGTCATAATGGTTTTTGATTTTGTTTTCTTTCAGTCTTTCTTTTTTGTATTGCTTTCTTTGTTGCTGGTGTCCATTTTGACTTTTAACCAAAAATTTCTGCAATTTTGTTTCTCAACCAGCCGAAATATTTTTCAGTATATGCGAAGTGGGCTTACGTTCAGATTAACCGGTCTATTTATGTAGAAATAATTTTTTTTTTTTTTTTTTAAAGTTTCAGTGTAACCAAGATTTTCAGTACATCCAATTTCAGTATAACCGGGTTCAACTGTACTTAATTTTTTTTAAAAGATGTTGGAATCAATTATCATAAAGCCATGATATTCGCATACTATGTTTTTACTATTTTGTGTTGCCATCTCGAATGACCATGACTTTGATTTGATCAAACATGATTTGGCTTTATTGATATTCGATATAAGTATATATATATTTTTTAATTTATTTTTTTAGCTCATATTCTCTATCTACCTGATTATATTTTGTAATGTAATGCTAGCATTAGAATTTGTACAAATTCTTCAAGATATTATACATTACTATTTCTGATTATCTATCATTTTCTTTGCAATCCAGCTATGTATTTGGTCTTGTTTTACAAATGGCAAAGAAAAAAGTAGCAGCTATATAGTGCTCATATAGATCTGTATTATACTTATACCCACGGGGATTATATTAATGATCTTCTTCCTCCCAAACCAAGCACAAAACACTAGACTTTGTGCTTGTTGGGCGCAAAGAATGGTTTGGACACAGTTAGCAAATTTTCTTGCCTTGCTCAAGGGAAAACCTCAATGTTTGATGTAGGATTTAAACCTTGTACCTCTATCATAGGCTGACACTCTAGCTCTCTGCCATTGAAGTCTCCTGCAAAGATAGTGCAATATAAGCTTTTTCATTGTTTATTAAATTATTTATTTTAATCTTTTATACCAAAGATGATTTTTTAAAGTAAAAAAAAAAATGTAAAAGTCATTCTTATATAGCGCACATATCCACGGCTTAGCTGTGCCCAAGGTGCTTTACAATGACTATTATACTCCCCAGACCGACAGCAACACAGAACAAATATGACAAAACTGGTAAAATGGCAGGTTTATTGTTTGTTTCTTCTGTTTTTAACTTTCATGTATATTTTTGAATGCATTACTACTTATAGTTATAGTGCTAATTTTATCTGGAATCAAATCCAGTTTTGGTTTCATTTTGTGCCAATCGGCTTGATTTGAATTATAAAACTGCCAGCTGAAAATAGGTGATTTACAAAATTTCCGAAGCTAGTAATTAACGTCAATGGCTTCCCTTGATGAGAAAGATGCTTTGTTTCTATGTTTATATTTTTGTGTTGCATTTTGACTCAATTTTAGTACGCCATAGCTTATTTTTACTGAGAGATTGCAAATGTTAGTAAAAATAGTTTTCACCATGAATGCAGATGAAGTATATCCGACATATAGTGGGAATTCCTGGCTCGGTAAAAGTAGATCTAGTAAAGGGCATTCTTATTCTTATATAGCGCATTCCCACTAAATGTGCTCAATGCGCTTTACAGAGCTTCTCTGGCAGGCCATTACAATCCAGAATGCTGTTCAACCCCCAGGGGGGCATGCAGAGGTGCAACACGATGAAAGGTGCTTCACTCTAGCACACTGACAAGGTCTTCCTCTCCCTATAGACAGTTACCCATTTTACACCTGGGTATGGTGAGGAAATGCATGTAAAGAGTCTTTCCCAAGAACTCAACATCGTGCCCAACCGAGATTTGAACCTGCCCAATTGTCTACTACTCGACCATGATGCCACAAATCTAGTGACAATCAATGGTGATGAAGATCGACCCAGTGCAAGCACCAGATATAGATCTAGTGTTGGGCCTCTTAAGTAAATTGGGGGTTGGGAAAGAGTGAGGGTGGATTTTTACAGCTGATATATATGGGAATAATATCTTGCTCAGCAAAAGCAATTTCAATCCTGTTGAATGGAAAATTAACCATAACACTGAACCTGTTAGTGTTAAGAATATAGACACAAAATGGACTTGTTCTGTTATTTCATCACATTGCTCACATGGCATAAAAAAATTAAAGAGGTATGCAAGCAATTTGGAAATGATGCTTATTTCTTTTTTTTTTACTACACTAGTTTTACATTGTTTTTATTTGTTTAATATCTCGATTAACACATATGAACAAGACATACACATTTTTCATTGCATATCAATCTGCATTTTGTCCTCTTACTTGTAGTTACATTTTAGCCTAATTTTTGTGTGTTTTTTTAATGAATAATGATTGAATGAAGAGTCCAGGGTAAAAATTAGAATATTCACTTTTGGAAAATGTTTAAAGATTTGAGTTTAAATCTCTTTACTAATTTCTTTTTGGAGAACGAACGAATGAATTGTCTAGCCATTCCTATACTATATGTGCAGTTATCTTTTGTAGTTAATTTAACTCCTTCACTGCCTAAGGGATGTAACATAAAAGTGCTGGAGAGTAAATCCCCTAAATGCACAAAGCCCTGTAATATCACAGGCCCATGGCACATGGCATATGCAGACTGCACAGTAAAATTGATGGGCCTTTGGCAGTGAATGGGTTAATGGATATACTGGAGTAGATCCTTGTCTCTTGTGAAGAATTATTTAAGTTAAGATTGAAACTGATCATCAACTTTTCTTATGTAACTTGTCTGGATTCTTCCAATGTATTACAGTCGAACTCACTTATCCTGAAACTCAAAAAAATGTTTAAAAGTTTCAGTATAACCGATAATGATGTAGCATCTCTGTGTAGAGATATTTTAGTATGCTATAATGGTGTTTCAGGTATTAGCTATTTTGTAATTTGTACGAGTTCTTGGGACAGCCATTCACTGCGTTATAATAGTTTTTTTATTTCGTTTTCTTTCAGTCTTATTTTTT
The DNA here is from genome assembly GCA_032466395.1 of Aegires albopunctatus. Lineage (NCBI taxonomy): Eukaryota > Metazoa > Mollusca > Gastropoda > Nudibranchia > Aegiretidae > Aegires > Aegires albopunctatus. The sequence goes on along the minus strand of JASKDV010013554.1, from coordinate 8,132 downwards.
GTATTCTTTTCTTTATGGCTGGTGCCCGTTTTGACTTTTGACCAAGACTTTCTGCGATTTCTGTTCTCAACCAGCCGAAAAATATTTCAGTATAAGCGGACTAATGTTCAAATTAACCAGTCTGTTTATATAGAAAATTTCTGGGGTTTTTTTTAAGTTTCAGTTTAACCGGGATTTCAGCATATCTGATTTCAACTGTACCTCAATATTTACACTCATTTAATTGCAAGATGGCCACCAGGTCACATAATATCATTTGCATAATTTCAGTATATATTTGTGATCCTTATCCATTTATAAACCCGTCCTGAGTGAAAGTTTCATAGATATGTGATCATTTATCTAGAAGTTTTGAATATTTTTTTTTATAAAAGTACCTACTTTTGTCCAAATTTCTCTCAGGGACTCAGCATCAAAATTATTAAAGGTAATTAATAAATATTAATCATTCCACTTTTTCCTTTTCAATCAAATGAATACTTTATTTAATGTAGTTTACACTTCAACACCTAGATATAGCATTATAGATAACTGCATCATTTTGTAAAGTGTTCTTTAAAAGTTGAATTATTCAATTTTTTGATTGGTTCAAACTTTCTAAACATAACTTGGTTTAAGTTTAAGCCTTCCTTTTTACCATAGTTTGAGTTTATTGTTAAGGTTTTTCTTAGTTTTGTCTCTTCCCAAGATTTTTGTGAAGAGACATGTTTTTGTTTTCTGTCCATTCAATTAAATTACATTTATCTCACAGTACAATTTTTAGAATTAATATTATAGTTCCTTAATTATTTATAGGCACAAATATTGTATTTTTAAAATAATGTGAAAACAAAAAATAAATAAGACATTTTGTGATTAATTTTCATTGCAGCTTTGCTTTATTTACAATAAATCAGTCTGAATTTTGTCATATACTATACACATATATAGATGATGATGATGATGGGTTCCCCCATGTGGGTGCAGGATCCTCACTGAGTGGTTAGATTACACCCACTGCCAGTCTCCCCATGCATGTCTCCCATCTGTATTGTCTTCTGTCTGTCAGGCTCATTTGTCCCCTCGGAGAAGGAAGGTTTTGCTGGGGAGGGAGGGAGGGAGGCATAATAGTCAGTGGTCTTACCCCATTTCTATGCATTACTTGACTTGAAATTTTATACTATTGGGGCCAATCTAGATGGACCAAGTACTTATGTGCCCATAGGGCATTAGAAAATCCTCTGTGGTCTTTGTTTGCAGCGCATGTTATAGGGCTTGATAGCCATCGTTATTTAGGTTTTTGTTTCTGAGAGATGATTTCTTTTTTCTGTAAATCACCTCTCCATTTAGTTATTTTTACTATTATATACATGTATATTCTACTTAATAATTTGAAGTGCTTCTTTTCCTCCTTGGCAACTTTTTTCCTCCTCTAAAACCTATTTCTTCTACTTCTGTTTTTATTCTTTTAACTAGCCTATCATCTTACTTTTTTCCCTTGGGCTCTGATATGAGCCTAAAGGTCGATAGAGCCCTTAAACTCCAAAAAACTACATGTAACTAACTGTTAAAAAAAAATGCACCTTTTCCAATCTAGATCTTTGTTCTTGTACTAACTTTTCAAACTTAAGTTGTGGCATTGGCTGAACTGGGGTATGTTCAACCTATAATAATTTTGATAAGAATATTCAAATCATCGCGAATCATCGTGAAAGATTAAAGAGATCATCTTTAAACAATCCTGCAAAGTCACTATGATAAAGTACCATAAGAGTAATACATGTACTTCTACTAATCGTTTTATTGGAGAGAGGTCCCCTTATTAATAGTATTCGTTGCTGTAGTGGTGTTTATAAAGAAGAGGTTGAGCGCCATTACGTCCAGGATTGTCTTCATATCGTACACTAGTCTGCATTTCATCAGGTTGAAGAAGGATGTCTGCTCTGAAACACAAAGATCACAAATAATATATCAAAATGTATACAATGATTTCCTTTACGTAGACAAAAGAATGGTGTTTTTAAGTATTCATAGATTCATAGATAATCTTACATACATTCATATTGTTATTAAAATTAAATGAAGACATGTTGATGAATAGAAACTAAAAAACCATACATACTACATGTACTATTTTATAATATATACCGGACATAAACCCATAATCTTAAACTTATGATACATTTTCAACTTTAATTACCATAAATTGACACCATACAAGAATCAGAGAGCAGTAATGAGGGAGTGAATACCTCACTGGGTAAGGCACTCACCCTCCAAGCCAAAGTCCCCGGTTCAAACCCATGCAGGCTTGAAATTGAAATCCAACTTTTCAGGTTTGCTTCTGCTCCCTATCCTTAAATTGCTAGGATATAATGAGTGCCAAGTCCCATCAGAGACAGACTATAATCTAGAGGGGCTCATGCATATCTTGTAAAGTAAAAGAACCCTTGGCTATTTTTAAGGCAGTCCTGGAAAACCCTGAGATCACCAAAGTAGTGGGAATGGATAAATTAAAAACAGTACAACAATGAGCATTTTTTATCTCACCATCTTACTACATGTATAATTATAATGGTTTAAAAACCATGGTCTTAAAACTGATTTCATTAAACAACTTTTAAATTTACTTAAATCCTGCACAACATCAAGACAAATTTGTATACACAATTTATCTTTAATCTTACTAACCCAATAAATGCTTCATCTGAGGGTAAATTTATCTTTAATCTTACTACTAATAATAATAATACTAACCCAATAAATGCTTCATCTGAGGGTAAATTTATCTTTAATCTTACTAACCCAATAAATGATTCACCTGAGGGTAAATTTATCTTTAATCTTACTAACCCAATAAATGCTTCATCTGAGGGTGGGCAGTATGGCGGTGGGGGGTTATTGTAAGCTGGGGGAGACAAAGTGTCCTCCTGACTTAAAGTTGCAGGTCTGTTTCTGTTTTGCCTGTGAAAAATAACATTTGAAAAAAATTGACAGAACTTCTTTAATTACCATAATTAAAAATATGTATTTACAATGCTTGGATTAGATCTATTTTGTTTCTTTATTCAACATTACACTTTATCTACAAAGAATCAGCCCAGTTTGATAAGTCTAAGTAGCAGTAAAACATTAAAAAACAAATAAAAAGCAAAAACCACTGACAGACAATAACAATAACCAAGACTTAATCTCTAATTCATGAAAATTATGTTTTACCAATTGTGTGCTACAAGAAATGAGTTTATTTTCATTCATACATTCATTGACCTTCACCCCCGTGGGAGCATAGGCCACAAACAAAAGTTTTCTGTCTTATGTAGTTCTCTCAAACTCTCTCCAGGTCATTTGTATTGCCTTCACTTCTCCCTCCAGATGTCTCTGCCAGGATGTTCGTGGCCTACCTCTTTTCCTTTTGCCCTGAGGGTTCCAATATTGAGCTTGTCCACAGAAATCTAAATACACGTAGTAATATTAATATATTTGTGTCTGGATGTTTCCCCAGTGTATGACTTTTGATGATAAGCTAGAAAAAAGAAATTCTACGAGCCCGGTGACTTCAAAGGGACGGATGATGAGAGGAATTACTGTTTTCAAACCTTAGCATATTTGAATTGAGAAGATTTTTAAAAAGAATCAAATTTCTTTGAAGCTTGGGCCATAGTTTAAACTAATGTGCTTCAGTTTGAACTAATGTGCTTCAGTTGAACTAATGTGCTTTAGTTTTTCCCAAACATACATCTACTTACTTAGTGGCAAAATGTTCAAGACTTTTCATAACAAAATAAAATAGAATAGAAATTTAAAAATTCTTTGCACACCCAGACTGCCATGTTCATCATAGCAAATTTGTACTCATTCATATTCATGAAGTTGACAAAAGTAACACGAGCTGCTATTTAGTTTTATTTGTTATTAGCTTTTTGATTTTTCATATATTGTATACCGATAGGTAATTTTGTTTTGTTTTTGTATTTTGTTTGTTGTTATGTTTCTTTGTACTGGGCTTGTTGTTTTGTTTGTTGTATTTCATTATTTTTTTTTAAATTTATTTATATATTTGTATTCATTAATATTTTTTATGAGTGTGTGTGTTGGGGGGGGGGGAGAGACTCTGATTCTGCTATTATGGTCGTGGGCATAAAAACTTTATTTTTAAATTGGGGAGTACGGTAACTAAGATACCACAAATACATGTACCACCAACCGTAGTAAGGTCCCTGGTGCTGAGTGACAGGAATCTCGTCCTCGCCGATTTCTTCTGTGAGACCGATCAAGAGTCATTGAGCCTGACCTTGACATTATGGGCGTTTCTCTGTTGTACGACATGTGACGAAGATTTGCTGAAGCTCTTCTGATGGTGTTGTAGGTATCCATCTGGATGGCACTGGGGTGGACAAGATAGATAGGTGAACTGGTTTGAATTACTCCTTAGATCTTTACTAATAAAAGCGAACGATTGCAATAGTCCATTATGATTGGCCGCGAGCAATTGTAATACATGTGTAGTCCATTATGATTGGTCGAGAAAGTAGGTATCGACAAAGATTATTTCTGTATCATATCGGTCGCAAATCTTCAAGCCTTCAAAGTTATTCAAAACGACGGGAGACATTTTGCACCACTGCAATCTATAAAATTTCTTGCAAATTCTCTAAGCAATCATGCCACCAGGAAAAAGGAAAAGACTTTGATCAGCCGAATAACAAATCTCTTTTTACCTCTAATATATCTTACTGAAGCACTGTAAATTTTAAGCTGACAATCCGCTGCATAAAAATCGCATTGCTTTCTTTTCTTTTCTTTTTTATTAATTTTTTCCATTTATAAAACAACTTCATTCAACCATGTGGGATGAAAAGACAGGCTTGTATAATAATAATTAATGCTCATTTAATTTCTTGTAACATTAAAGATGGGACAGGAAAGAACCTCATAGACTATCAGAGAATAGAGTGACGTGACGTGAATTTCTTATAGAAATGAGAAGAGTGATAAATGACGGGAGTGGGAGTGAAGAGCAGAGGGAAATAAGAGAGTTGAAGAGTAGAATGAAACAAGAGTGTTGAAGAGCAGAAGGAAACAAGAGTGTTGAGTAAAATCTGTCATTGATACATCGTCCACACCAGGAAAGGCTGAAGAAGAAAACGTTTGAATAGATACAAATTTCTTCTTATTAATTTATTTTCATTAATAATCATTTCAAAAGAGGAAATTATTTGCAATTAATTATATCATACACTATGATAATATTCAGCCGGTTCGCACTGGGAAATGATTTGCAATTAATTATATTATACACGATGATAATATTCAGCCGGTTCGCACTGGTTCGTGCGAGCCTGTTCTTGGAATGTTAATGAACTGCGCAACCCAGGTGTTAACAGTATAGATCTACATCTATTATTACATGAATTAGATATAATCTTTGGTCTATATCGGGACAACATGAGAGAAGCTACTGTTAAAATATTTGAATCTCATCACTGAATGGTCTCCATAAGTATGGATGTTAAAGTTTAAAGTGTTTAATTATTAAGAGCGTACGCAACCACTGGCAGATCTTTATTCAAAGTTATTATTTTCTTTAGGCTTTACCAAATCAGAGAGAATGAAGAGAGAGAGAGAGAGAGAGAGAGAGAGAGAGAAGGGGTGGGGGGGGAGATAAATGGGTTTTTTTTTGGTTTAATATTTTAGAAACTAATTGTACTTACTTGTTTTGTGTTTCAAGTGTTGAGTACTTTTTACATTTGCTGTAAAAGAGATCAAATGAACAGGAATTAGAAATTGCTTACTCTTTAACAATTATTAAGAAGAGCTTTTTGTTGTTGTTTTTTATTTTGTTTTTTTTATTGTAGCGGGTTTGATTGTTTGTTGTTGTAGGTGGTGTTGTTTTTTTTTTCCGGAGAGCATGCATAAAACTTTAACAAAATACAAAAAACTAAAAGCAAAACAATGCAACTATCTTCCAAAAACATATTTAAGGATCAATAAATTAACCCCTGGGTGGATATGAAAAAAAGGGGGGGGGGGGGGGGGGGGTGCGGCTTTGAGTTCATGCATTCTTGGCCTTTCAATATGGCGTTAGAAAAAAGTTATGCTTATAAGCTTACCACGCTGAATATTATAAATGTTTAATTGATTCTATACACAGATGTCTTATAAAGTCTTGTTTATTAATTTAAAATATTGTTATTATACAATGTACATGTGGGTAAGAACCATACAATGACTCTTCAAAGCACACAATAATGTTTCATCGAACATTATGAATTTGTGGTTGATAATTTCAGAATCTAGATCTAATACTAATACACATGTACTTTATATATATATTTTTTTTTTTCAATTTCAGTCAATTTCAGGGGTTGGAACAATTGTTTTTAAAATGATTTAACATAACCAGTTTGACCTTTACGTATGGTATCTTTCCTCCATTAGATCCTGGTTACTTCGTTTTTATGATTGTTTATTGATTTATTCTTATTCATCAATTTCATATTAGTCAGGATTTTCTTCATCATTGTCTTCGATGGAAATGTAATGAAAAGAATTGGTGCTGTCCTCAACACTCACAGATATTAAATATTTACTGCAAGCGTAAATATTTTATTAAGTGGGGATCAGTATTGGTGGGGTCGTCTTTGTTGTTTTTGTTTTGCTTTGCTTTGGGTTTTGTTTTTGTTTTTAGTTGGGTTTTTTTGGTTTGTTTTTTATTAATTTTGATGTTGTTGTTTTTTTATGTTTTGTAATAGTAGCAGTGTTAATGTTAACATGTTGTTTCTATTGGATGTGCTAACTGTAGTTGTTACTAAGTAGTTGTGGTGGTGTTATGCATTTTGGCATAAACATCAGTCATCGCCATTTGCATTAATCATCTTCATCATTAATATTTGGCCTATATGATAATGCATGTACACATGTATAATAAAATATAATAGGGGAAGATGATCCAAATTGAAAAGTAATAATTTTGCTGGAAACATATATCTATTTCTCCTCCATAATGATAGGTAAAGACAGATTTTTTTATGGTCTATATCTCCGGTCAATTCAAACTTACAGATTTTACATCAACTATTCCCTTTTTTCCCTTCTCAACCACCCGTGGGGGATAAAGTAGAGCAGCTGATTATCAGCGTTTCCTTGATATCCAGCTGGCATAATAAAGAATGGAATACTTACCACGTTCTACTGGAGCAACACATGATGAGACTTAGTAAAAGGACTATGAAGACCAAAACAGAGCATGGAATCACTACATAGTAAATAAATAGAAACATGTCCCCATCACAGAGCACTTCCTCTGACTCTCCGTCAGTGTTGACCTCATAACATTTATGGGTGGGGGGCTGATACATTCGAACGATTCCCATGTCAGTTGCCATCTGGACACAATCAAGACAGGATAGCATTGATGTTAGAATAATAGTGGAATAATAATACTGCTTTTATGAGGCTCTAATTTGCCAAATATGTCTTAATATCTGGGGGAAATTATTATGCTAAATGATACGTGCATTCCATATAAAACTATTAAGCTTATATTATTCATTGAGTTAGAATCTATGTTGTTATGTACATAAAGATAAGCCACTGTTGGGTTATTATAGCAAGGTAAAATAAAGTAAGTATCGTGATTGTTTCCCGATACTGTGCTTTATTTTACGTTGTTATGTCATGTACAATATCGTGGAGCTACACAATAAAATTGGAATCTCATTATATTGAGTTTAGCAATGTCGTCAATGAAAAGTTTTGCTTTCTAAAACATTATTTCATTACATGTATCATTGAGGAGCTAAAGTGTTTGACATCCAGGAAATTATATATTGCTATAATATGTAATATAGTGCTATAATATTATTAGTATATAGATAATGTAATACTTGTTTTGGGGAGATATGGTTTCTGGAGTTTAAAATTTTAAACTTATTATCATTCATCATTGTAAGCCTTCACTATGAGAAGAATGTAAAATGTAAAGAAAAAAACCCGTTACAATTTTAGCAAGTAACAAGGACTACTGATATAGATTTTAGTAGTTAGTAGTCCTTGGCAAGGCTAGAAACTAAGTTGATCTCTCTCTCTCTCTCTCTCTCTCTCTCTCTCTCTCTCTCTCTCTCTCTCTCTCTCTCTCTCTCTCTCTCTCT